>VYZM01015766.1:199215-237572 GCA_013398915.1 Dromas ardeola | reverse complement strand
CCCCCCCAACCCCCGCAGGGCGAGTCACCAAGACGAAGGACGGGCACGAGGTGAGGTCCTGCAAAGTGGCGGACAAGACGGGCAGCATCACCATCTCCGTGTGGGACGAGATCGGCGGCCTCATCCAGCCGGGGGACATCATCCGCCTGACCAAAGGGTGCGTATGGGGCCGGGACCCCGCCTCGCCCCGCTCCTCCGGCCCGGGGGGAGCCCTTTGTCACCCGGGCGAAGGTGCGGGGTCGTGAGCGGGCTCCAGCCGCCTTCCGAGAGGCACGGGTGACACAGCTCCCCCCCTTTGGACTGGCTCCTTGTTACCGAGGCAGCGCCCTGAGATCACTTGCCAAATTAAAACCTCCTTCTCCACCCCGGAACATGCCTGGCATGAGCCTACAATCTAGTAGATGGCTAGGAAGGGCTTGTATTTTTAATGAGGAGGTGGTGTTCAAGAGATTCGCTTTGGCTTCAAAAAAAATCTCCTTAGGAAAATACTTCTCTCTTTTTGGGGGGTGGGGAGGGGAGTGTATAGGGGATGCATCAGTCAGTCCTGATCTGTAAATCAAGCAGGGAAGTCAGAAGCACGTTCTTATTTTTACAGCCAATTCTTTACCCCAGCAGTCAGCTCCTGAATGAAAGGAGGAAATGATTAATGTCTCTTCTGCAGAAAAGTTGCTTTTCATTGCAGTGGATTTAGCAGAAATGACAGGCAGAGAAGGAGATGCTTTTCAAATTCACTATAAAAATGCATACTAGGGCTACACTGTAGAGCATGTTAGTTTGTTTAGGTGCAGTTCATTTATCCCAGCTGGTTTAATTGTTTAAAAATAACCCTTGTTATTATTTGTGAGAAACAGTACTAGTGTCAATTTGAAAATCCTTTTCCACATCACTTAAATAGTCAGTAGCAAAGAGATAGTCACTTTCATTTGAGTTTTTTGTGACAGTTTGGTTACACTTAGAAATCCATGAGACTGATCCTTTGACCTACAGCACTCCAGGAGATGGTGAAACTACAATGTGTGTAAGGTTTTTATGAAAAAAGTATGTAAAAGGTTACTCAGTGGAGCTGCTAACTGAGCTGCTAAGTTGTTCATTTGAGTGCAGTTGTTGGTTTTGGAGTGAAATTGGATGACCCTTGCCACCAAAACTACAGCTGCTTCCTCCTATGCAAATGTCCTTTTACACGAAGCAGGCTGGCTCGGCAGCAGAGCTGGTTCTGGGGACTTCGCTTGCGTGGAGAGCACGTGGAGCGCTGGGACTAAAACGGAGCCCTGGGCCACCACTCTGTGTAGATGACGCTGAAACAAGTTAATAGTGGTACTGTTCAGCACTGTTAACTGTACTCTGCTGTACAGTAAGGTCTGTGTACAGAGCTTACTGGAGCTGCTGTGGTGTTTCGGTGCAACAAATGTGAGGGTCATGGCATGCCTTCATGCCAAAAAGCGAGTTTGGCTTGAGTAAATTAAGTTCATGAACTGACATCACTGTTCCTGGTGGATGGGTAGGTCATGCCTTCGTTTACATCACTTAAGGACTGTGTAGTGAGTGAAATGGCAAAAACTAAATGCATTCTGGTTTGGCTCTCAATATATTAAGAAAAACACCCTCGTGCTGGCATACATGGTTCTCCAAATACAGCCTTATACTTAATTCAAATAGGACTAATTTGGGTGTGTGATGTTGCCATTACAAGGCAGGTAAATTTCAGCTCAATAGGCTCATCTGACTTGTCAGTGCAGGATACTCACTGTTATGAGCAGAAAAGCTTAACTGGGCCCCACATGTAAATGTGTCCCTTTTTTTCTGCTAAATTTCAAGCTGTAGATGCATTCCTCTGCAAAAGCAGATGCTGTTGCTGATTTTTGTCATTGGCTGATTAACTCATTTACAGGAAGCTGCTGCAGTTAATATTTCTAAATTTGAAGTTAGTTCTGGAGTTTAGTTCTGGCTTTATGGCCAGCTGTTTCTGAGACAAAAACAAATGCTTGCGTACATGGAATAACTTTGTGCTGGAGGTAATCAGTCCCACAATTTGCTGGGTCTCGTCCCAGTAAATGTATGTTTGACTTATATTTGTTATTTGGTAGCTCTTTTCTTTTGTGCTCTGCCACCAGACTGTCCAACTAGCTGGTTATTAAAGGTTAAGCATAGAGGGAATCTTTAAAGTGAAAGGTAGCATTATGGAGTGAAGAGCATTAATCCTGCTTCTGGGTGGGAAACTCCCAAGACAGGCACTGTAACTGCAGATACTGTGCTTTACTGCTTGCGCTGAAGTACAGAGGTGGTTATCGTTGCATTGGCATTACGCTCTGTTCCGCCGACCTGGCTCTTCCCTGCTGCCTCTGTTCAAGGACCTGCATGCAGCCGGATGGCTCCCAGCCTCAGCAGATAAGGCAAAGGGCAAGAGGAAGGTTTGTTATCTCTCTTCCAGAGATAGAGCTGGAGCGTAAGGAAGTGGTGACTTGTCCAGATTATCTGTGACTCCTGCGAGTCCAATTGCTGCGGCTCCCTATTCCTTTGCTAGAAGATACCTGTATTCCTATTAACACCCTTGCGCAGCACCTGGGTTTCTGTTCTGCATTTTTGTTATTTTCTTCACATACATGATGCCCTTCACTGGATGGAACAATTATGTAGAAAGTTTTGCATAACTCAAATTCCAGTGCTTGAAGTCAAGTGCCACTATAAAGACTAGAGTGCACTCATGCTGTCTTGTAAGCGAATGTTTCCGCAATCAAAAAGTGATTTCATTGCTTTTCTGTATGTCACTGTGAACATGATGGCCAAACTTGTGGCTTTTTTAAAAAAAAAATAAAATCTGGTAAGGACATAGACTAAAAAAGTAGTCACATCCTATTATACATATTCAGTAGCAGTATTTATATTCTCCAGTGAACAAAAGTAATTCTTCTGGCTCCTGCTGAAAGCAGAACTGAGAGTTGTCAGTGAATGGTAACACAGATACTGCTTTTGGCATGATGCCATTCCTCTGCAGGAACACTCACAAGGGCTGCTCCAACCAAGGAGAGAGCATCCAGTCTCAAAATAATTGGCTGCTTTCCTGGAATTGCCAAAGGAGTCGGCTGAGCTTCCAGTACCTTTTGCTAGAAGTAAAACACAGGGTTCTATAAAATTTTAGTGTGGTAAAGTTGTGATCCCTGGGAATTTTTTTAGTCCATTCATGTTGATATGTAATGATTATTAACATAGCATGCCTCTACTTCCTTTTTCAATGGTGGTATTTCTCATTCACTGAGAGACGCTGCTTTGCTTCTTCTTTCTTTGGCCAGGTACGCATCTCTGTGGAAAGGATGCCTGACACTTTACACAGGACGAGGAGGCGAGCTGCATAAAATTGGGGAGTAAGTATTGCGTGTTTATACTTGCGGTGTTATGTACTATTCTCAGCAGAGCATCATGGTAAGTATGGGGCAGCAAAAGCCTGTTGATTGCTCATGGATAGGTACAGTACACGCAACTGTGGTGTGAGTTTTTACATGCTGTTGTGGTAATGAGCTCTGGCCCTCTCTAGATTCCAGGTATATTGAGGAAAATTGTCCTCCACCATAGCACAGATCTGGGTTTTATGTAGAGGGGGGGGTTGTATAAATGACAAGGGACTTAATCTGCATTGCTTACCTAGGCCTCAGCTTGAATAACCATTTTATTTGCATGTCTGTATCATGCTTTAGAGGCAAGCAGCACAAAGGAGGAAGACAAAGGTTACTCCAGTGAATCATACCTAAACAGAAGCAAGCCTCATTAAACCTTCTTTAAACTGCCCACAAACTGAGGCGGTGACTCCTCCTGACTAAGAACAAACATGAGTAACATACTTGACAAGCAACAGGAAAAATAGCAACATTTTCTACGGAGAAGAGTACTTCCGCTGTTGCACAAAGTGCTGTGGGAGGCCTTGTAGCCATCTGGGAAATGGGGCTGTGGGGTGGCCACCTCTTTTCTCAGATGGTTCAAAAATGCCCAGTGCTTAGCTGGATTTTGGGAGGGATGACATGCAGATTTTCTTTGGTGCAAAGCCATAGCCTCAGAAGTGTCATCCAGCGGGCTTACTCTCCAGCAGGCTGCAGTGAGGTGAGTCCTTATCTGTGTTGTGCCTCCCCGCAGGAGGTGGGAGCTCCACTTCTGCTTAACCAGTCCAAGCTGTGTAATGATTCAAATCTTTCTTCCCCTCTGCCGTAATTTCCATGTGGTGAGTTGGTGGGTCTATTCCTCCATAGTCCCCTTGACTGGAAAAGGATGTTTTGAATTTCACTCCCTATTTTGGACTGCTCTGTGCTATTATGTTAATGGGGCACTCCATAGCATGGGATTGTTAAGTTTTCCCTAGAGATCTAATGCAGTCACAGTCTGGGAGCAGGCTGGGTGACTCTGTGCCTCAGGTGACCTTGTGAGTGGGCACTGGACAAGATTGTGCAGCTGGAAGAGAGGTGAAGGGAGCCCTTTCATCACCTTTTGTTTTCTTAATGCCAGTTTACCTCCTAGAATAAACGTGTGCTTGCCTCTGCTTGACTGAAACACCCTCACCAGGAAGATGTGACAGCTTTGCCCCAAGCCTGTAAAGGGATCAAAGAGTCTTTTAATACCTATGGATACTCTCTGAACAGTGGGCTCTGGGTTAGTTACTTCTAGGTGATGGGATGTGTCAAGAACATATGCTCTTTGACTTGTGAAGTTGAGAACTCTGTTAAAAAATGGCATTAGAGCTTCCTCATAATCCTAATTTCTCCCCAGGTTCTGCATGGTATACTCAGAAGTGCCAAACTTCAGTGAGCCCAACTCAGAACACATCGGGCAGAACAAACTGGTATGTTAAACTTGTCTGAGGCTTCTGGCATAAAGTGCTCTTTGTTCTGAATACTTCACACTAGGCTGTGATCAGATGTGATTCTTCTGGAAAAATGGACTTGAAGTGATGTACAGACAAAAATGAGCTAGTAATTAGAGTAGCTCATGTGGACCCACTATAAGAACACAGGAGAAAAAATCAACCCTTTTCTGTAAAAAAAAAAAAAGTGAGATTTCTCTCTCTGATCCATGTCTTGTCTTTTTTTTTTTTTTTTACATTTCTCTGAAGGCACAGGGTGAACAGAATAATAGTTCTGCATCAAGTAATATGGGTTCTTGTACTTTCGGTCCAATGGGTAAGTTTTTTCATTTTGTGAAAGAATGAGAAACACTTAATGGGAATAAAAAGAAATTTATCTTGCTAAGGGTTCTCCACTCTGGGGCAAAAGTGTACTATGCTCTAAAAAGTCTTTTAGACTTTTAGACCTGCAAGCACATACACATGAACGTTTCCTAAATAATGGTTTTGGGATTTCTTTCCTAGAAGAGTAAGAGATCAGAATATTCAAGCTACTTGTATCATAAAATACTTGACTGATCCTAAATTGTTTTTATGCTTTCAAACAGTTTTTGCAGCACTTGAAATCCTGTTATTTTTTAAACCACCTGAGACCTTGGCTTTAAAAATGAATGACACTCAACTTGCCAGTCACCTTGGCTTTCCTGCCAGGTTAACTCCCCGAAACAGAAGCGGTAGTAATCTGAATTTCAATATTTGACCTGGCTGGATCATTTTGTGATGTATTTAAACGTTGAATCTTAAATAAGAAAATGCTCCAAAGACTTGAATGGATGTAAGCTTAGAGGGAACCTTAGTTATGGCCTGCCTACATGATGCCCAGACTCGGTAACTGGTGTTGTATAGCTAAGCTCTGCTGGTGGATGATGGCAAACAGATCCATAACTTGCTGTTAAAAACCTCTGTGCCACTTCAGTTCAGTGACTGTCCGCTTCCTTTTTGGCAACACGACTTTCACTTCTCTTATTTTACTTTCTTATGAGCCCTTTGTGTTCCTTTAAAAATAAATGATTCTGGGCAAAGGGCGGCAGCGTTTTCAGGCCAGTTCTCCTCAGTGCCAGGGTGAGGCAAGAAGGCTGTCAGCCCAATTAGTGTGTAGGTACTTCCTTGATGTTCCTGCTTTTGGGTGGTGAACAGCTGTTTTCACTGAGCTTGTGAATATCTTCTGAAACTTCTTTTTTCTCTTCCTGCCTCTTGTGTGGTCTTTAAATGCAATGATTTCCTTTTGTCTTTTCCTTCTCTCCCCATGCTTCTTGTCTTCATTCTGCCTTTTCAGCACTGTCCCTCTTCCTACCAGAAAAACATGAGTAGTGATGCTTAATGAAGCTCAAGTTCATGAGAGTTTGGTGCTAGCTGAGTTGCCCCTGTGGCTGGACTTCACAAGGCAGCTTTCTGTTTTTGTGTGCCTGGTAGTGGGGGATGACGCAAAGAGCTTTGTGTAGCCTGCTTTTCTTTTGCTGGTTCCTCCTTGACTTCTGCTGCCCTGCTGTCTCTCTGGAACATCTTGGTGTGTGACCTACAAGCCAGTGCATGTTTCTGAAAGCACCAGTCTAGTTTCATGAGACTCCAGTCTCTCTCCTAGCCAAAGAATTAGCATGCAACTCTGTGATCCTTCTTGCTTTAGTTGAGAGTGGAGGGGAGGTAGTTTGGGAGGGAGGAAAAAAGGTACGCTGTGGTTTGGGGTCTTGCAGTGCCAGAAGGGCTTTTCCTTCTGGTGCCCAGGGTTTGCCAGCTGCTGCCAACTCCATGCATTCCCTCTTGCTAAACTTATGTAAAGGAGCAGTGATTTCAGTCCATGGAACTTGCAATAACCTTCTTTCTGTCCTTTTTAGGAAATGGCTTACCAACTGGACCTGAATCAAGTGGATTTCCATTTACATATAATCACGGCCACACTTATGCAGGTAGTGGGAGAGGCAATGGACGAGGACCTGTAAATCCAGCACCAGCTAATAGCGTTCAGCCTCTTCCTGCTGTCAGTAATGGGAGGGACCCACGCAGAGCCTTTAAAAGATGACTGTGCCAAATGTGGTTGTACGGCTTGCTTAAACTCTACACTCTACTTGAACACTTATTGCACTTTTATTTATAGTTAACTGTGAACCAGTTTGTCCTTTACTGTTGTTTTTTTACCTTTTGGTCTATGGAGCAAACTTGATGTGATCTATTTCTTGTTTTGCTTAGGGAAGCACAGTGAGTCTTCCCCATAAATTAAGGGGGTAGGGGGAGAAGGTGGATATAAGAAAGTAAGGGTAATGGGTTGAAGAGTCTCAAAACTCGGTACCCTTTGCTAAATGGAAGAAAATTTCAGTTACGTGTATGTATTTTTCTGTTTCTGTTGGTCAGCCATATAGCCTTAAAAGGTCTGCTATGTCCTGTGCGTGCATACGTTGACTTCCATTAGGGTTAATGGGAGTTCTTCGTATTGGAAGAGAAATGAGAGGGAAGAGCAAAGCTGCTCTAGTGAACTCGGTGTCCTTGGAATGAATATAGCTTGTAAAAGCAATAAGTATAAGAAAATGGTGGTGCCAGCACCTAGTGGTGTCGCCTAAATCAGAGAATGGATAATTCAGATGAAAGTTGAAAACATGGTGAGTGTCTTGAAGCTTGACTTCTGACTCCAAAATGGTGTACACTACTTAAAAGAAAAATTCTCCATAAACACCATTATCACTATCAAGGAAAGTGACGCTGATTTCTTTGCCTTGGATAGAAGCTTGGATATTCAATCTTGCTTTGCATGAAATAGCAGGAGAGGAGGATCTAAATTCAGACAGCGCTGGAGAATACGCTGTTTATAGTCACTCCTGCTGTAAACGCCAAGGTTACTTTGCAGGAGTGTGAATTTCCAGGAAAGAACTGTTTTCAAATGCTGCATTAACTATCTCTTCAATGAGGCTGCCTACTTGTCCTTCCTTCATTCACTTTTCCAAATGAATTATGTATTAGATGAAGCTCTCTGTGTATTACAGAGGTACTGGCCAAGCACACAGCTACGCTTCTGATGCTGTTAAGCTGCTAAGATTTCCTTCCTCTCTTTTATATGAAATACAAATTACCCTTTAAAGAACTTAACCCCACCACCACCATCTCCCGGGGAAAATAGCTGTGGTTTTATTTCTGAGATCACAAATGCCTTGACTCTAGGTAAGGGTCCAGTGCCATATTTCAGATCAGGTTCAAAAACAACTTGGAAGCTGAGGTGTCATACTGGATTCATCTGTTTAACTCTTCTTATAGCTGACCTCTCAAATAAAAAATTGCACTAACCATTTCAAAAACAAATCTAACTTTCTTTCTGTCAAGCCATAAAGACTTCATGACAAAAGGCTCTTTCTGAATTGTGAGTTGTCTCTGTGGTTGTTCATGTTAATTGAATCTACTACCATGTCACTAATGTTTACAAGTTATTTACATTTGATACTTCTGCTTTGGTACTCTGTCATGATGATCTGTTGAAAATTGCTTCTAATTGGTAAAAATTCCTTGCTGAGTCTGAAATACTGAACTCTCTTTAACGCAAGCAGCAATGACAAACTTCTGAAGTTTGTTCAGAGAAACCTGTGTGCCCAGACACCTGAGGGCTGTTTGCCTCTGGTCTGGTAAAGTGCTATCCTGATACCTGCTTCCAGGTGGAACAAGTGAAACTTGTCTTGGATGCAAGAGGGTGGTATGCCTCATGAGATCACCCATGGGTCCTGTTACAGAAGAACAGTGCTAACTGGTAAACCAGAAAGCATGCAATGACTTCTGGGGAAATGGCGTAAGGAGGTGATATGTAACTCAGGGACTTTAATTTGCTTACTTATTTAAATAAGTCATGTGTAGTCTAGATGCATGGACAACCTCTTATGCACTGTTGCATTAAGACATTTGATATGCTTGTGAGAAGGAAGCCAAGAGGACTTCTAAACCTGTGAAGTATATATGACATGTTCCAGAGGTAAATGAGATGTAAGTATGGTGTGAGAGCTGTGCTTTCCAGTAGTAGCTGTAAAGGTTGCAAGTGAACAGTTCAAGTGATGGCATGGTGGGGACTTCATACTCATTGGGGTATGTCCACCATGGATCCCAAATCCTGGTGGCCTTGGCTTCTCTACAGCATAAAGGAAGTTGAAATGGGGGGGAACCCTGTGTTAGTGTGTGCTGAGGTGCCTGATGTTTGTAGCTCTATGCATTCGAGCTTTTATTAAGCAAATAAACAGAATTCTTGTTCACAAATTCCAAATAAAAAGATGATTACTGCTGATAAGTGGCATGAGATTAAAAGCTTGCCGTCAAGTGGATGATTGATTTGCAGTTGGGAGGAAAAAAGCAAGAGGCTGGTCTTCATGTTCTCAAGGTTAGTAGCATTCCTGCCTCCCTGTTTATTACGTGAAACTATTTCAGTTTATTAATAAACTTTTACTTCTTTGCAGGGGAAATCTGTGCCCTGAAAAGTCACATGGACTTAAAGTAAATAATCGTAGTAATTTTTCAAGATCTTCCAGTGAACCTAAGACAAAGTTGTTTCCCTCTCTGAGGGAAGTGTCAAGATAGTGAGTTCTCAGCTTGCAGAGGAATCTGGGAGCCTGCCCTGCATCTGTTTGGATCATACCACCTTGGTGTGCGGAGAGACACAGATACGCATTTCTCTTGTGTAAACAAGCAGTTGTCATTAATTATTCTGACACTATGAGGTGGTTCATGGGTGCCCAGTGGCTAGGTCATTAGGGAGTCTCTTTACAGATGCCTTCCCAAGATATTAAAGGTAAGGCTGCAGTTAGGGTAGTCTCATTCTAGATCATACAGATTGCCAAAGGAAAATCTGTGAGGCGTTCACGTCTCCAGACAAACTGCACCGTGCTGAAGTGCAGCTGGGTACTCCTCGTACACTTGAGTCACAAGATTTTTTGCCCAGCTTTTGTCACCCCACAACAGCTCATCTCTTGCCCGTCCCAATGAAAGGACTGATGGCGGACTGCAGCAATGTGGCAGCGGAAAGAGTTTTACTGTATGTATGCTGCAGTCCTCCATGTGTTCCTTCTCCATACTTGGTGTCAATCCTTCACCTTGATCCTAAAAGTGGAAAAGCAGTCCTGTACTGTGAAATACTGTCCTAACCTTGGATACAGGGTAGAGTCACGCACTCCAGGTCCACAGCAAAAATGGGCAGCTGCTGTAAGAACAAATATAAATGCTGGACCATGGCACGTGATACATAATCTGCTTTCACAACTCATTTAATTAGCTCTGGCTGGCCTGTGCACTCCACGAATGCTGCTCTTCAGCATCACAAATTCCAGTAAGGGTGTCTGCAGCCGGTGCTGCTTCTGTGAAGCTGCTGCAGGCGCTATGAAATGTTTCTTCTACATCAGTGCATTGCAGGGATGTCAGCTGTGTTCCATCAGCGTGTGCATTTCTCTGAGTGCAGGGGAGTGTTTAGTAGACAAATGCTGTTCCCTGTAGCTCATTGGGGTCAGTTTTTCATAGATGTTAACGCTTGTGTTTTGCTAAAGACCTGGCTGTGCTATGGTCACCCTCTGCACCTCGTGCCCATACCCCCAAAACAAAGAATCCTTTCCTCTTTTACAAGGCAGTTTTCATCATCAGCTCCCTAGGTGCTTTGTTAGCACTAGGAATTAGTAAAAGCAATGGGGTTTTGAGCGGTTCTGGGCAAGTTTCCTGGGCTGCCTTGTGGCCTGTGTGTGTTCAGCTGCCAGGTTGTTCCCCTGCTTCCCTCAAATGTCCGTAGGTTTGCCCTTTCAGGCATACTCTTCATTCTTAGCCCTTGAGCCAAGCAATTATTTGCACTGCCGAGTGTGGTCTCTGGCAGCGCTTTCCAGGGGGATCCAGGGAGGTGCTTTGCTTTCTCCCTGCAGCTCTTGCTAGTGGCTCGCTCTTGAGCTGGAGTTGGTCAATTTGGGGAGTTTCACCTTAGTCTAGCGCATGTCACGGGGGAGGTTGCGGGGCTGTCACTCCCTGTCCTGGCTCTGATGGGGCTCTGTTAATGGCTGCAGCAGAGCTAACGACGGCTGTGCCTGGGCCAGGCGCTCCCCTAGCCAGGCGATGCTGCAGGGTGAGCCTGGCCCTGGCTGCCGGGGAGCCCAGGGTGCCCTGGCCAGCCTGGGCTGGGTGGCCGGGAGCATCCCCCGATGGGGGGTTCTCCAGCGACCTCAGCCCCTCCGCACTGCGGGTGTGAGGCTGATCCAGGGCGGTGGGTGGGTGCTGGAGGCGCCGGGCCCCACAAGGCCCCTGCTCTGGGTCGCTGCCTTCGCTTGCCATTTGCAGGGGCTTGTGGCCCCTACCAGAGCAGGTGCTGTGTTTGGGGAGCTCAGAGGAGCTCTGCCAGCCTCAGTGGCTTGGGTGGTACTTCAGCCACTGCGGGTGATGCTCAGCGTCCCCAGTGCCTGCTCTGTTTTGCATGGGGGGAGAGGGTTGCTTAGGACCACGGAAACATGCGTGCCCGGCTGATTTAACAGCCCTTTGCTGGCGTGCTTTTGTTTGCTTCTGCATAATTAGGGAGATTGGAGCTCCCTGAAGGGGGAACCACTCATGGGGACATGGCTTCAATTTAAACAACAAGAAAAAAAAGCTGTTGTGTGCCCATTAGAAGACACATACCAAACCAGGGGCAATTGCCTGAAAACTGAGATTGACATTTTCAGCAAAGCCCTTCAGGAATTCAGTCAGAAATGCACTTTCTGACTTCAGCCTTAATCGTGCTACTAATTCCTTTATTCCTGATTCCACAGAATTTGAAATTGTTACAGCTCTTGATAAGGATTACACTTTTTAATCTATTTTGTGATGGACATTTGTGTGTGTGTGCATGTGTGTATATAACATGTATAAACACACACAGTGTCTTGTAACTGGGATGGAAAAAATTAATCCTAAACAAGCTCTTGGCTAAACTACAGAGGATGGAGTTCAAAGGGATTAAGAAGAAGTTTGGAAGTGACTAAGGGGAACACTTAAGGACTTCATTTAGCTTTTTAATTTCTCTAAATCACTGATGTTTTTTTCTCAGGAAGAAAGCAATGCAGTTACAAAAGCTTCATCTAAAACCGCCCTGCCAGTCCCCCCAGTTGATAAAGACTGTTCAGATTTCTACTTTTCCTAGGGAACAAGATTAGGGCTGGAGTAAAACATCAGGATTTAGCTCAGAAAAGAAAACTCATGTGCTGTAAATGTACCTTCAGAGCTAAATTCTTCTTTACAATACGAGTTTAAATGGGATGGTATCTGCTCAGCAGAGTGGGGAACCCAAAGCAGTGCAGTCACTGCAGGGCTGACTAGCTGCTACATGTTAGACAAACTGGCATATAAAAGACAAAATTGGCTTACTACATCATTAACTGAGACTCTGCAGGATTGCAGTTGTATGTTGTAAGGTATTAGCAGAGCCCTCAACCAAGCTTTCTTCAGGTTCACGGACAGAGAGTAAAAAGGTCTTGCGAAGGACTGAACAACTCTTTGGGAAATTTGGAACCACACTTGCCCAGCTCTGCCGTTTCCCCCGTGGGGATGTCCGGGAGATCCCACCAGCTTCAAGCGCGATTTGGATTGGGTCCTGTGCAGGCAGTAGGTTCTCATCTGTAAAACCAGGATAAGGTGGTGGGGCAGATCTATTTGATGCTAAATTCATAATTTATGGAGATGCTGAATGCTGTGGAAAATCTGAAAGCTACAGTTAATGTGTAGATTTTTATTTCTAAATCAAGAGACACTTAGGAATATATATTCCTAAGCTCGGATTCTTTATAGTTACGTATTTGGATTTGCTCTTTTTTCCAGAGGTGCCAAGTGCTGCAGTTCTGTGCCCAAAATTGCAAGCGATCCACCAGTCGTGGAGAGCTCATGGGTGCGACCGGGAGAGGCAGCTGCTGCGAGGAGCGCTTGTGTGCTGCTGTCGCGCAGCTCTGGCTCTCGTGGTGCCGGGTCCCGGTGTGGGGTCCGTGGGTACCTGTACGGCCCCCTGGCAGGTCGGGCAAGGCCATCCCTTCCACCCTAGCACCAGTTACTGGTGCCTCTGAGGGTGCGGGTGGAAAGCTGTGGCTCTGGACATGGTAACGTCAGCTGCCTGCCGGGCACAGCGGTCCAGCAGCGTAGAAACTGCTTGTGCAGGACCTGTTGGTGATGCTTGCTTTTTTTTTTTTTTCCTGAAGGAAAAAACACACGTCCTGGTGGGTGGAAATGCAGCATGATCTGTTAGAGCTGGTGCGTCTGCTCCGATCAGGTCCTGTTGTGCATCCGCACCAGGGCAGATGCGGGGGGATATGGATACCCCAAATCAGGATAGCTGGAGGATGCCAGGGCAAGGTCTGTAGCAGAAGGGCTGGTGGGGCCCTGGAGGGCTTTGGCTAGTGGCTTCTGGTACCTGCAGCATGGGTAAATTTTTAAAACTCTTGGACAAATACCTGTCAGGAGTGGTTTGGGGAGGGGGGAGTTGATTCTGGTGTGGGACAAGCATGAAGATGCATTAAATGATCTCCTGTAGCCGTTTCCACCATTATTTTCTATGATTTATGCATTAGCTTAATTTTTGTAATTTCTTCCATCCTAGGTTGATTAACACTAAATTTAATTTTCTGTAATCAACTTGAGCATGTAACTTGGAGAGATGAGGTTTAGGCTGATTGCGGTAAAAATCTACCTATCCTGTCTAGCTTGAATAAAGCAAAACTATTTTTAGCTCTAAATTATGCAATATTTTCATGGAGCTCTGCAGCCTACTTATATTTAACCTTTGAATGGAGTGCTCTATTTTTCAGATCACCTAATGCAAACTTTGTAAATGGGTTTTTTAATTATGAGAAATCCACCTGCATGCCATCAACCAAATTATTAGCGAGGCAGAGAAGGATAACCAATAGTGCTGTCAGACTTCAGCTGAATATGAAAAATGTTTAAATGCCAAGAACAGAGGTTGCCAAGAAATAACTTTAAACACCAGGTGCTGGAGGAACAAATTAATATGACTTATTTTATTTTTAGAAATAGTGAGTTGAGGCCTGATGCAGACAGACATTTCTATGTGCAGCAGCAGCAGTGCTTGGCTATGCAATAGGACTGACAAAATCAACACAACCTTCTCTTAAAAGAAAAAGAAAAGATCTAATTTAGTTTAAAAAAGCCCTAGGTAGGGAGGAGAAGAGAACTTTATCTACTCTCAACTATTTGTAAAACTCCGGCGAGCCGTTCTTGTGCTGGTGGTTATCAGAGCTGTTTGGGATGACCTTGAAGCAAGAAACTCCTGTGCCAAAGCCACTCTTGAAAGCCTTTCGCCGGTACATGCAATCTAGTTTCATTTTGGTTATGCTTTACTGCTGGCAGGGCCCATTGCTAGGGACAGTGAGTCTAAATGTTCTTGCTGAGCTTATTTTCCCCAGCCAGTGCAGGGAATCAGAGGTAATTTCTAGAGGAAGTGGGACCCAAAACATCAGTAAGTCAGTATCACGAAGCCAATAAGAAGGATGTGTCAGCTTGGGAAAACTGCTGCAATAAGCTTTCTGTAGCTTTTTTAGCAAAGTGGGTTCATGGAAGCCTTCTGTGAAACTTCATCAGTGTTGCAGCTGAAGGCGTGAGTTACAAAAATCTCGGTCTTTCTAGTGGATGGAAATGGATGGAAGCCACATTGGGAGAAAGGTGCATTCATAATGGTCACTCTTTTGGATGTCTGGTGACCATCAGACAAAACTTGGTAGCAGATCTGTAATTACCTTGTGTTTTTGTGGATGTGCTTCATCAGGCTATTCTCACTGGGCTAATTTTGAATTTTTTGGGGTGCCATGACCAAATAGATCCTTCTATGGCTGTGGCTATTTTGACTTCCAAAGCTGGTCAGCTGCAGTTGTTAGCACAGGCTACTTCTTCAGTCCAAGCATGAAGGTGGGCACTTTGGAATTAACTTAAGGGTGCTGTGTGCAGCGATTTGGGTGATGTGCATAGGCTGTCATCAGACGTAACAGCCTGTCAGAGGGCCCTGGCGGTCAGCAGGGTGCTCTGTCGGTGACCCATGGGAGGAGGTCTCCCTGGGACCGTAGGTTTAGGTACTGCAGGTGTTTCCTCTTCCTCCAAAAAATGTTTGGTTCACTCTGGCCCAGAATGTGTGGACTTTGGCTTGGTTTTTTTTCTTGATTCAGGTAAACTTGGAAGCTCCTTGCTGTGCAGCTCTGTGTTTTCTCTGACTGCCCTGGCTTTTACCTGTTCTGAGAAAGCCTCCGCCAGCAGCCGCGGGGGGGTCTCACCTGCTGCCCTGCCTCGCCTTCCCCTGCCTCTTGCTCACCTTGCCGTTTGATTACTTGCACTGCTGCCAATACTCAACTTCTTCACTATCATTCTGATTTGTCTCTAACGTTATTACTCATCGGGTGTTTGACAGGTCTGTCTCTTGTCATTTCTGCTCGTTCCACCTCATTTCTGTATTACCAAAGTAAATTGCAGGCCTGCCCAATTAGAGCCCCTGTTTCCCTCCCCAGGTGGGTGTGACATTGCCTGCCCTCCAGGATAACAGCGGTCCTCCTGCAATCCCATTGACCGGATCCTCCGAGGCTGGAGAGAGCATTTCATGCATCTTCGTAACAAGTTGTTCACAACTCCCTGTGCACTGGGCTTCAAATTCAGTCTTTCAAAAGACTTTGATAAAGAAGAAAGGATCATTTTTTTCCTGACTGCTGCAAATGAAAAAGCTTTTCACTTGGGAGTCGTGGGTCATATTTATGGAAATGGGGAGAGCACTTGCAATATTTATAGTCGTTACAGAAGCAATTGAATCTATCTTTTATTGATATGTATTTACATGCCCACAAAAATCTTATTGCACAGTAGTCGAGAGAACTTTATTTAGATTTAGTATTTTGAAGTAATATTTTAGTGCTTCTTTATTATCCATGGAGTGCGAGATTCAATATTTCAAGTAGGACTGTCACCAAACAGCCGGAGGTTTTTAAAAGATTTTTATTTTACATAAAGATAAATGTTGAAGCCACATTTTTCAGAGGCACCATCTGTTCCGTGTTGACCTTAATTTTCTGGATGAGTGCTTTTCTTCAAACGTTTTAAGTCTTGTCTACATTTCATTTGGTTGGGAGTGTTTAGGTTATTTGTTGAACAGGAAATCAGATATTCAGAATGCAAACACACCATTACATTGCAAATTATTCCCTTTGTATAATTTAGCAAACTGCTTTGTAAATACTCTGCAGACTTGCTGGGGTAGCTCTGCGTCTCTGACATCTGGCGGGCCGGCCCTGTGTGGAACTGGATGTCTTTTGAATGTCACTGTCATGCCTTGCACTGGGAGATGGGGCGCAGGACACCGACTGAGAACTGCGGAGCAGTGGGTAGTTTTTGGGGACAAAGGTAGGATAAGGATTTCTGGCCTCAGAAGGATTTGCTGTTCAGGCTGTCTAAACAACAATACCTGATCCTACTTGATCCTACAGCACTAAAATAGCTGTATGTCTACATATGCTTCGTCCCCACAGGGCAACACCTCCATTTCTTCCTTCAAATTCTTCTTGCTCTTGTGCCTTAGCTGAAATAGGCTTATAGATGATTTTTGCCTTCCTTTGCCTCCAGCCTTTCTTCGCGGCTTGTCCAAGCTCCTGCGGCTCCGGTGATTCAGCTGGTTGTTACCCTGCCACCCTCAAGGGCTTTCAAGATCTCCAGTCTCTCTGCTCCTTCTGTCCTGGATCAGCTTCGTGGGCTCGGCACATTCCCTCATCCTGAGCTCATCTGCCCCCTTGTCAGCCCCATAGGAGCTTCTCAGCACCGCCTGACACTGCCCCTTCCAGGGGGCTGTAGCTAAGACCGGTATAGGTATGTGTTATGTGTTCTCTATTGATAGATCCGGTCAATGGATTTGGTATTGATAGATCTATCGGTCGATCCGGGCTAACACTGACCCACAGTAGCAACCATTTTAGTGACAAAATGTACTCTTTGCAGGGTTGGTAACGTCTTCATGGCTTTAGATTGCAAGTGGGATTGTAATCCTGCCATTACATTTCTTTTCATAACGTAGTAGATCCTTTTGCCCCTCCTGCGCTGCAATGTCTGTAGCCTAATGCAGAAGGGATATTGAGATTTTTTTCCCCCCTCAGAATATGGATTTGGAAATAAAACTAATGATGTGGTAGGAAAAAGTGATACACATTAATTTTTTTTGTGTGCTTCAAGAAAATCCCAGAGGGAAATACTGTAAGGATTGCACTCTCTTGAATTAACCAGCTGGTTTCTTTACAGATCTACTATATAATTGCCTAGTAAAGCCCATTTCAATGAGATGCCAAGATGTGGAGGAAAAGAGCTGAACAAATAACAAAATACCTGCTTAAACCAAAACTGTGGTGTTTCCAAATACAAAAGCCCAGAGTGTGTCTCACCAGGCTGGCTGGGTTTGGAAATACCTATTGCTACACCAAGTTTTTGGGGAAGTGTTGGAAGGGGAGGCAGGGGGCAGGAGCGGCTGCTGCACTTGTGGCTCACACTAGTGGCTGTTTGCCGTCCAGAAAACCATGTGGTGCTCTGCGGCTGGATAGTTAGAGGGTTCTTGGATACTCGCATGGTACACACTGCGGCCGAGGCCCCGTGGAGTGAAGGCAGCGTTTGGTTGGGGCAGAGGAGACAGTGGGTCAGGTCGCCTGCTGTCCTTCCTCCCACTCTGCCCAGGGAACCAGGACTCTGCTGGGAAGTGGGGATGTGAGTCTCTTGTTTTTAACTCTGGGCTAGCTCAAGGTATTTTAAAGAGATCTTTTTCTAATCTGTGCTATAAAATAATCAAATTATATATAGAGTGGGTAAATTCTGTCTCTCCTGGTTATCTCTAGCATCTAGATTTATATATCTCTATGCAAGGACAGGAGTGATTAGTACTGGAGAAAACGAAGTCTGCTCTTCCTCCACCACTGAAACAAATGTTTTTCTGCTCTCTGAAAAAGCACCGAGTCTTGCAAATAGAAAATGAGAGTGGTTTGGGTTGTTTTGGTCTTGTTTTGAGGCAGTGATGTATAAAATAAGTCAAATGGCACATCTGAAAATGGGTGAAGAGTAACTCAAAAAGAACTACAGCATCAAAACTGTCCTTTGTGCCTGCAGGATGGGCTCTTTCAGAAGGCAAGATGTCTGGCTTAACTACTGGAAGGTCAGCTTTTAATTATTATTGCAATTAATCTCAATTTTATATATTTTTTTTTAATCTACTCAGCAGTGACAGAAAGAGCTGTTGAAGAAACCCATTAAAAGCAGGACTCTTCAGCAGAGCAGGGCTTTCCCAGGGGTGGGCAGTTGGGTGAGGGCTCAGAAATAGCCCATTGGGCTGATGGCAGCATTTAGGACTTCAAATACTGCTCTAGGACGGCTTGAAACCTTTGAACTATCGAAAAGCTGGACTGTGCTTAAAAGCTGGACTGTGCATTTGATGTGGAAGTCTTGGGTGAGAGAGTGGCATCCCAGCATGCTAACCGCCCTGGCAGCATGAAGCCCACTTCAAGGAGGGTCCCATTCAAGGGTCCCAAATAAAATCTGAACATCCCATGATTAAGCGTGAGTTTGCAGTAAGATGCTGTTGGAGACTACAGCTGCAGTGGGGTAAGTGAATGAACTACAGCTGTGTCCTTTTCAAAACAGATCTACATTAAAAACAGTATGTCTTTCTCTTCAGCAGAAAAGTGTTTAGTTTTTACAAGATAAAAATACATTTGTTTCTATGCCTCTGCCTTTCTACGATTGGTTAAGAAAACACCTAACTTTGGTAGCATCATTGTGGAATAAATGTTTTAAAATCTCTTGGTGTATGTTCGTCATGTTTCTGCGGATAGTTCCACAGTCAGGGTTTGAACAAAAAATTCTTTTGAGACAAAACAACTAACTTTTATGTGATTCAAAGAAGGCATTCTGCAAATACTGCCTTTGCTTAGATATGGTCAGATCTGCACCATGTGAGTAAGTGTATTAAAGATGACCAAAAGTATTCTGACCTGCTGGGCTGCAAGTTAAGTATGAAGTCACCGTAAAACTATTTGGAAGACTACAACTTTGTTTCTTAAGTTGAAAAGAGAGGGTTGAAAGCTAAATGCTTATCCATGGGAATGCCTGAACCACCACGTGATTTTAGACGTGGGGCTGAGGGGGGGAATCTACTTTCCACTGGCACATAGGATAGGTCACCATTTACAATAACAAAAGCAACAACATCCACCAAAACCTTCAAACCTGGCATCACCCTCCCCAAAATCCGCATTCACTTTTCATTGCAAGTACTTCTGTGTTTGCATTGTGGTGAAACCCAATGTCCTGCTGCCTGTTTAATTTTCGAGGGAGACCGCTGTGCAGTCTGTCTCACGTGGTGAGACTCTGATGTTGAAAAATCTAGCAGAAAACTGGCAGGTCAGATGGGGACACGGTACAGATCTTGCTTTTGTTTGTCAAGGTGAAACAAGGTGCTAAATAATGGGAGGTTTTGTGTGTTGCTTGATATTTGCATATACGACCAGGCATAACCACACAGTGCAGACCAGGAAGATAGACTGATAGGCAAGTGTGTAGCTGAAGGTGATTGGTGGGGGGGTTCATAGGGAGGTTATTAAGGACTGTAGAGAAGGGGAATGCAAGCTAATTGTTTTGATTCTCCTGGTCTGCAGCAAGAAAGGAAATCTTCACCTCTGCTGATCCAGTCATGGCCCTGCCACTTTGCTTGCAGCACTCCTGATGAGAAAATGAACCCTCTGACCGTAATGTGCCATACAGTGCTGGCTGCCCAGGCGTCTCACCTGTGTGCTGTTAAAGCCCAGCCTCGGCAGGTGCTCTGGTCTCTCCCGAAGGGCCGTAGCCGACCTCCTCACTGGGCTGGGGCAGCACAGAGCTCGCAGGGCTTCCACTACTCAGTGAAAATCCAAGCTTCAAAATAGCTACCCAACGTTTGGAAGAGGATGGCCAAAGAAAGAGCAAGGTTGGTTTCCTGGGCTTCTGAGAACTGTTTTCATATTCACTTCTCGCAGTAAAGAATTAAAATCACTATTTTGTTTGAATCCATAGCTTTTGTAAAGCATGCTCCCCTCTCAGGAAATTACCACAAACCCAAATGTTCAAAAGCTGAACATCATTTTTCCTTATTAGAGCATGCTATTATCCCATGTAATCTCTGGATTATAACTAATTAATGTAGCTACACCTAATTATTGAGTTAGCTACAGGTGAGAAGGCGCTTACTTTTAATGAGATTTTTGTTTGATGGAAATGAATGGGTTCTCCAAATGGCATGTCCTTTCATTCAGAATTATTTGCCAAGAGTTGGATATCACAGTGATGTAGGTTGTGTTTTGTTTTGTTTTTTTTTCCAAATATAATGCAAAATGTAATGTGTGGTGATTTGGCTGACTGCTCAGGAGCAGAGTGCTATTTGAGAAGAGGCTTTGAGTGATGACTTGCATTTTGCTAGGATTCCCAAATGTAAGAAACTGGGAGTGCAGAAAATAGTGCAGAGATATCACAGTGATGTGACTGAGGGTGGCAATAAAGTCACTGCTTGGAACTGGGCATCTGGAAGAGATCTAGTGCATTAAAAAACTTCTAGAACAGTGTACAGGTACAGCTCGTGAGCAGCCCTGAAATGATGTTAATTCACTGCACAGGTGATTCTAATCTAGAGCAGGCTGGTGCTGCTCTGCCATAAGCCATTTTCTCCCTCACCTGGCTGGCATTAGTACTTGGGATATTTTAACCAAAATCTGAAAGAGAAAAGGATGTCCCTTTTTCTGGTCTTAGTGAGATCAAAGAGCGATACACTCTCACGATAACATTGCTGTCACAACTTGAAGACAAATACTGTCCTAAATATTATTTATTGGTTCATGCAAATGCAGACTAATAGTTTTCCCCCTTATTATGGAAATAACATTGTTTACTTGCCATCTGATTGTTATACGCTATTTCCTTTTTCTTCTCCCCCCGAGATAAAATGAAGATCTTTTGATTAGCAGGTACAGTAAAATGCGACTGATTTATTTGTGAGAATTGTTGTTTGCCAAGTACATTGCTGTACCAAAAGTACCGTTTGTTATGACATTGGACTGAGTCACTTGTTGATGCTATTTGAGGGAGAGAATTTAGTTAAAGAAACTGTAACAGGATGTTCATTTTATTTCAGTACTTGTAATCCTGAGTCATGTCTGACAGATGATGAAATACAGCAACTCACATTTTAGCCACGGCCTCTCTTAACATAATTTGGTGATCCTGTAACTCGATAAAGGGTGGAAAAATCCACAGAGCTGATTTCATGCAGAGAGGTTTATTTTAGTTGTCGCTTTCTGTTGAAGCACTCTTAAACTTTGCACATCTGCGGCACTTTACCGTGTCTTTAAATATTTTGTGGTTAGGATGAGACAGGAGCCGGTGCGTAGATAGCGGGTGGCTTTGCAGGTAGTGGATCTGTCTCAAGTACGGAGGTTCTGCCTGTGGAGATCAATTAGGCTGATTCTTGGTTGATCATGTTGGCTGCCTCACAGTTTGCTTCCACTGCAAAACCAGGAAATCCTGAGGTGTTCGGTTGTGTGCATGCGAAGTAAGGAAGCAAAGGGAAAGTTACTTCTTGTGTAAGAGGTTGAATTCAAACATTAAGTGAAAATTTGGATATAATTTTATGCAAGCCTGTTCATCTGTGGGAGTGTGATTATTCAGGCGACTATCAGAGTAGAATGAACCATTGAATGTGTATTATTATGATTTCCTGTATGAATGTATTAATGATGGTAAGATCCCGAAGTTGAGTGTGTTTCCTCTTAGGAGCACAGAGACCTTTCGGAATAATTTGTGTGTATCGCTTCAGCTTCACTTCAGGGTAGCTGGCAGCAAATCTTTAAAAGCATGGAGGACTTGCAGGCAGAAAATAAAGAATATTGACTCTATTTGTGTGGGAAGAATTTATGTTGGAAGAATGCAATTATTAAATATGGAATTTGACCAGGATGCACGATACTGCTTTAACTGAGGGAAAATACTATAGGGTGAACACTGATCAGAGGATATAAGGATGTCGTTTCACTTTTAATTTGGCTACATGCATGTTCAGTAGGGCAGTTCTTGTTGTTGGTATCAAGGTGACAAGTTGGCTGGGAGAGCAAAATGATTCCCCTCATCTCATGCAGTCGTTGGTTTTCTTTTGGGATCCTGCAGATTCAGCACAGCCAGGTTTGGTCTGGCACTGGTACGGCAGTGTGCCTGTCCAAAGGCTTCTCCCTTCACCCCTTCGCCTCCCGGCATTCCCAGGAAATGCGTGTGACCAGGCAGCAGAGCAGCTAAGAAGGCTTATTCACCCCTTCACAGGAAAGTACAATGAACACAGGGAACGCAGGTAAAACTGTACATTTAAATTATCTGCAGACAAGTAGTGAAATACATTCATCCCTTCTGGCACTGTTCCTAATTTATATTTAAAGCAATATGAATTTCATGAGCATTTTAAAAAATCATATTTTAAATTCAATTTGCTGTCAACTCATTTGATGTTTCGTGTAAAGTCATTTCCCGTAAACAGGTTACTGAATATCAAAAGACTTGTCTGATACATAATTTTTGGAAATAAATAATATTATAATAAAGATGAGAATCTGGCCCTCATGTGAGTCAGCAAGCAGTTTCTGGATCGCTGCAGTTCTTTGGTGCTTGCTTTATCACAGTCAAGGGAGTGTCCTGGGCAAAAAACATTTGAGAAACACTCAACAACAATAATATTATTTTCTAGGCTACAGTAGGTTATTCTGCAATTAACTACTGACATAATATATGAAGAAAGACACCAGTGTATTTTGTTTCCAAATATCAAAAAGAGAGTTGGAAGAAAATGGATTAAAATACCTCAAATCTGACAGACCTTTCATGTTGTAGAGCTCAAGCAGAGTAATGGACTGGGTAATATTAACAGGTATGTTGAAAAGCTAAGACATGTTTGTTAAAAACTGTTGAAGAACTACCTGCTGTATTTCCTTGGCATGGGATTCTTACCTATGCTTGGAGATTGCTGTCATTTGGCAGACACTGCACTCTGTAAAACTGAGCATCAAAGCTGGTATGAAGCTGAATCCTTTGCAAAAAGAAATAAATTGGCCTCTGGATGCCACCAATTTCTCTTCCAAGTGCTGAATAATGTACCCTGGGTGTAAGCGTATAACATACAAGTAAGCTTCTTGGGCTTTCTCAAAGAATTGATGGATTCCTATCATGGTAGATCAAGCCAGTAAGGTTGAAATAGCTTTTTATTTATTCATTTCTTTATTCACATATTTGAACAAGCTCTGTTGTGAAAGTGGGCTTCTCCCTCTGTCTTTGAAAACTGCCAGGAAAAGTAGTTTCTAAATCTTGGATCTCTTGCATTGTAGTTGCATGTGGTGCATCAATATAATATAAACACTGAAATAGTATCTGTTATATTAAAGGTCATTAGGGGCAACTGGACATTGCACTGGGTAGAACTGAACTCTACTTTTGGCTTTCTCCAGCAAACTGCCTCCTAATTGGCACAGGTTTGAAGCAGTTTTACACCTTAATAAAATTCAAAGCTAGCCTTTGAAATCCCAGGCTCACAGATTTTCCCAAAACAATGTTTTTTTCCCAGCTGCTCATTGCCCTGGAAGAATTTTTGTGTTATTTCAGTTAGGGAAGGAAGCTCTACCTAATTGCTAAGCATCAAAATGCCCTAAAAAGTAGAATTTCTGAGCGTGAAGCAACACAGATGAAGCCACTGAAGCATTTCTGAAACTTCACCATCACGTCCCACCTCTGAACCCACCCTGGGAGCCCTCTCTGGTTGTCTCCGAGGTTTGCTGTGCACGCCTCGTGGCACCGAGAGACATGAAAACTCTGTTACAGGGCTCGAAAAAAAGAGTTGTCCAGCCTTTCCCCTTCCCCATCACTTCTGGGCTGGCTCCAGATGTGCTACCCATGGCCAGAGCTTTCTCCTTCTGAGCCAAAGCTTTTGAGCAGGGTCCTGCCTGCTGCGAGCCCGTGGGCTGAGCTGACGGCAGTGGTACCCACATACATATTTAGCCTCCGTCAGCTACGTGTCTTTCAGTGTATTGTTAATGACGCTAGAAAAGAGTTGGGAGCCATAAGGTTTGTAGGCAAGGAGACCAAAGCAGACCCATGCTGCAGGGGTGGGAGAGCAGGATGAGTCCTGGCGAGGGCTGAAGGAAAACCCTGTTATTGCAGAAGGTGGACAGCGGTGGTCACCACCAAAAGGAGAAAAGAGCAGCTTGTCTTTCCATTCTGCACCATGTGTTTTATAGTTGTTGGGCAAATTCTCATCTGGTGGGTATTGGCTCTATTTCTTTATCTTCAGTGGAACTGATCTGACTTAAAAGTTGATAGGTGTGTGCCTGAGAAACAGATTCATTATCAAGAATGGGGAGGTGCAGTACAAATCCTGGGTGTTCATGCGGTAGTGCTTTCCCCTGTGTCCCTTTTATGAAGAAAATTAAATGAATCCCTGAGGGTCATAGACACCTGGACCTAGTCTGAAAATGCTGACACCATTGCCTTGATTTGATTCTTGGAAAAAATTCAGAGTGGATAGAAAGTGGAGCACGGCACAGGCAGGATGGGGAAATTGGGAATAAAACCAGCATTCCCCAGCGAGCACACGGCTTTGAAGGAGTAGAACTGTAATGTGTGCTGGTAATGCTGAAGCCTGCAAGTTAAAATTGTTATAATACGAAGCAAATCCACAATACCCACAGCAGGAAGCTCAGCACATTACAGCGGAATTAATACACTATTTCTGTGGTCAAAACGTGGGGCATGCTGAATAGCAGCTAAATCGTCAGGGAAGAGCCTAGCCAGAAACCCTGTATTCCTTTTGAGTTCTTGTTCTGAGAGCATTTGACATCTCCTTTCCCACTCTGGGGAAAAGCAAAAATAAAGCTTCCCAGCGCCTGCCTGCGGGGCAGGGCTGATATCCGTCTCGGCCACGCCAGCTCTGTTCTTTGAGAGGTGGCTGTGTCCTCAGGGTCACCGAGATGCCTCCTCCACAGAGACCATGGCCTGAGGGCAGTGAGTGGTGGTCAAAGGTAAGGAAGAAATAACATCCTTTGGTCGTTGGCAGGTGTTATGCTGACTCTCCATTGTGGGCTGTGCTCACAGCTGCAACTGTTATCCAAAATAGTCACCACAGATGTCACCACCTGGGACAGCCTCCCACAGTATCCATAGCTCTCTGCTGCACACAGAGGTCAGATGATGCTGGGGAAAATTTTTATGTGATGTAGTATTTCTGATGATACTGATGGCTGAGAGCCTGCTGTGAAGTGTGTAGAAAAGGCTCCGCAGTGCAGAGGTGCCAGGGGATGTCTGTGACCTGTGCATCCCTTTGCTGCAGGGCCAGTGGGGTATGGGTAAGCTGGGAATCAGAGTTTCCTATGTGATGACAATAAACTAAATTGGAGAAGAGGTTGTCTTTGAGTTCTTGAAATACATGGGAAGGAAAAAGAAAGTTAATTTCAAGTGAAGACAGCTCTCTGTGGCCAGGGCTCTTTGTGACAAGGAATCCAGAAATGCTTGAGCCAGAGGTGAGGAGGCACAGGACCTCCTCTGCAAAGCACAGTCGCTCACGGAGGGGCAGCTGCACCCCTTGGCCACCCCGGGGCCTCCAGGCTCACCCACTGTGCTGGGATGGGTGGATGTGTAGGAGGGCAGAAGATACATTCAGGTCAGGTGCACCCTGGTGTTTGCCAAACAGCTGGTAAGATCAAGCGCTGCTTTTTTGAGGCATATTATAATGTAAGATGCTGGAAGTACAATGATGAGTTTCTGCACCAAGGAGCACGGCTGAATTGCTGTCGGGTTTCTGTCCCTGAACCACTGGCTCTGTCGTGTCGATAGGTGGTGCAAGTTTGCTTCAGTTTCTGGAAAGCTGGAGCATTTTTCAAAGATTGCAGTACGTGTGTTAGGCTAATAGTGGGATTGGGGAAGGAAAAGCTAAACACTGTGGCAGTTGTAAGTAAAGCTGAATCTTAAATACGACCCCTCTCCATAGTCTGGGCAGTACCAAAGCAGCAGAGGCAGTGTCATGTCACGTGTGCTACTTTCACAGGTGCTTGGGGTTGTGCCTGGTAGATGGCATTTAGCCAGGTCTTGCAGCAGAGGGACAGGGGCAGACAGCGGTGAACTCCCAAGGGTGATGACCAGGTCGGTGGGAGCCCGGGTCTGCTGCCAGGGGCTCCCCCAGCCCCTCGGCATAGCCCGGCTGCTGCAGCTGCGAGGGGTGAGCTCTGCTCCCCCAAAAGGAGCTCTCTGAGAAAAAAAAGGCTGCAGCAGGGAGGACAGTGAAGCAATTGGACAGTCTCCATGTTCTGCGTAGCACTAAGTGGTTATGGTGGAAAGTGAAAACCTTGCTGATGCTGAGCAGAAGTGACAAAGCCCCGGTGTCAGCTAAAGCAGCTATGACTGCTAAAAAAAAAAAAAAAAGAAAAAAGAGGATCTGCACCAAAGCTGGGTGTCTAACAAGCCCTTGCACACTGAATGTGCAGTTGTGTAGTTTGCGGATCAGACTGTAAACGTGTCCTGTAAGGTTTGTAAATGGGTTGTGTTGCAGGTCTGGGAAATCTGGTATAAATCAGAGAGGCAGAGTTAGCAGTTTGCAGGAGCATGAGGTGATCAGGACTTCCACTGCCAAAGGAATCTGTCCTAGTGTTTCCAGTGGTTAACTGTGGGGTTTTGGAGTCTAAATTTATTATATGGAAATATTTGGTTCAGCTTTTCTTCGAAATAGATCCCTATGGATAGCTGTTTGCAGGTCCACCCAACAGCAGAAGGAATTGATGCTCAGGCCCTACAGTGTTTAATGTAAGGAGACTATGAAGCCGAGGAGAGAGAAACGTAAGTGGTGCAGCCTGTCTGCAGGAATATTTTCTAAAAGGGTTTGTTTCCATGCCCTGTAGCTGGCAGTCATCCCGCTCACAGCTGTCCAGGGAATGATGATTTCTCTGTGCTGCGGCTTTCAAGGTTCTTAACTGTGTCTGTTTCATATGGAAACAAAAAAAAATTCTTTTGGACTGTTTTCATCAAAATCGAAACATCTGGTTTGGGTGCAAAAATAGTGGATGTATTCTCAAGGCAGTGCACATTTTGCTTCTGCTTGTCCTGGTGTGCAAGGGCATTAGGTGCCACTATTGGAGATTCGGGTCCCCCCTGCCACTATGGCACCGACCTGCAAAACCCCTGGTGTGTGTATGTGCCTGCCTGCACCCTGTCCAGCCTCCCTGCCTGCTTTCCCAGGCAGCTTTAATTGAAAGCAGTATATCTCCAGGCTGAAATGTTTTCTGGAAAAGCAGTATGCTTCAGAAAAATGTTGCTTGGTTAAAAATGTCTCAAACAGCAAGAACGGTCCTGGAGATAGGAGTAGTGGAGATAACAGGGTTTAGACAGCTTTTCTACTATGTTGCTGCTTTGCTACGTTTGTGGATTAATCAAGGCCTCTGCCAGATAGGATGGAAGAGCAAATTTAAGGGAGATCAGTCTCTGGTATCTCTGTCATTTGTTTTTGCTCCCCTTCCCAGCTGCCTCTCCTTGCACAGCACAGTTTTGGACGGGGCGACAGCTTTCTCCTGCTGCTGTTGAAGTCAAGCTGCAGGAAAAAGCTGCAGCGACCGCCAGCCACCGCAGCCGAGGAGGAGACCTTGCCATCGTCCCCAGCTTCCCTGCCGGGTGGGCAGGTCCTGCTCTGGACCAACGCGTGACCTGCTCTGCCAAGTGGCATGGGTCACAATCCCATAGCGTGCGATTCTCCGGTCAATGAATTCGGGGAGGGCGGTCCTCTCCAGGGAATCGTGGAGCTCATCTGAGATGGATGGGTGAAAATGCTGCGTTAAGATCTCTTGCTAATAATCTTTGATTAATGCGGTTATACTGTTGTTGTTAAAGGCTGTTGCTGGACAGGATTAAGGAAGAAAGACCTATGAGAAGCAGGACTGGTTGTGAGTTATCTCCCTGTATCTTTTAATCTCTTCTTTGGTACAGCCTGATGTTTTCAAGTCTTCCTTTTGAAATGGCAGATAGAAACATATTGCTGCTGTCTGGAACCTTTAATCTTCAAATGGAAAGAAGCTTTTCTTGCAGAAGTAGGCTGCTTTTTCAGATGCTTTCAGAAATGCTGATGTTGTGCCTTCGTTGATGTGGCTAATTAAAAATGAGCTCCTGTCAATCAAAACCATTACTTTAATGGTAATGGCAAAAATGTGAAGTGCAGCTCTAGTAAATCAGTATTAGGGAGAAATGTGCCTCCTTTCCTCCATTTAATTCACTCAGGAAGAATTTAGGTTTTTATTGTGAGATTTGATACTCACAGACCTTTCTGTTAAGAATTTTACCCTTTTAATTTGTTGGCTGCCCAGATGACCAATGAGAATTTATTCAAAATACTTCATTACTTGCCCAAAGTTTGCAAAGAACCTTATGAGGTCTCTCCTCAAGGTCTCTGTTGGGCTGAGTCCAGCAGGGTTGAAGACACCTCCTCCTCTTCCACCTCGTACAGTCCACATCCTGGCCCCTTAGGAACACCTGGTTTTAGCAGATACTACATTTTGCTCCCTATAAAAATGGTCAGAACTGAACCTGTAGCCCCAGGTTGCCAGTTCCCTGAGCTGTGCCATTCGCCAGGGTCTGTTTGCTGCCCTAAATGTTCAGACAGCTGACCCTGATGATGCTGAATCCTTGTCTGGAGAAGCCCATTTCGCTGGCTATGACTGGCTGAGAAGGCACCTAATGTATGCTTCCTGGTTATGCACATACAGTCAGGGAAGCATTTTTACTCCCTCCCTTACATCCTCTCTGTGTATTTGGCTTTTAAAAAATCTATTTCTGCACCAAATAGATTGGTTGTTGCAGTGAGTATAGGGTTTTACTTAGAAGTGCACACAAGAAAGACACCTGATGGTAAAAAAAAATAAATCCTTCTGGAAACCATGCCAAGGCATATGGAAAATAAGTAGAAAATAAGGAGGTGATTGGTGACAGCCAACATGGCTTCACTAAGGGAAAATCATGCCTGACGAATCTAGTGGCCTTCTATGATGGCATTAGTGGATAAGGGAAGTGGATAAGCATTGGTGGATAAGGGAAGAGCAACTGATCCCACCTACCTGGACTTGTGCAAAGCATTTGACACTGTCCCACATGACATCCTGGTCTCTAAATTGGAGAGACATAGATTTGATGGATGGACCACTCAGTGGATAAGAAATTGGCTGGATGGCCGCACTCAAAGTTGCAGTCAACAGTTCAATGTCCCAGTGGAGACCAGTAACGAGTGGTGTTCCTCAGGGGTCAATACTGGGACCGGTGCTGTTTAGCATCTTTGTCAGTGGCATGGACAGTGGGATTGAGTGCACCCTCAGCAAGTTTGCTAATGACACCAAGCTGTGTGGAGCAGTCAACGTGCTGGAGGGAAGGGATGCCATCCAGAGGGACCTGGATAGGCTTCAGAGGTGGGCCTGTGCAAACCTCATGAAGTTCAACCAGGCCAAGTACAAGGTCCTGCTAGTGGGTCAAGGCAATCCCAAGCACAAATACAGGCTGGGCAGAGAATGGATTGAGAGCAGCCCTGAGGAGAAGGACTTGGGGGTGTTGGTGAATGAGAAGCTCAACATGAGCCAGCAATGTGTGCTTGCATCCCAGAAAGCCAACCGCATCCTGGGCTGCATCAAAAGAAGCATGGCCAGCAGGTCAAGGGAGGTGATTCTCCCCTTTTACTCCACCTGGAGCACTGCGTCCAGCTCTAGGGCTCCCAACATAAGAAGGACTTGGACCTGTTGGAGCGGGTCCAGAGGAGAGCCATGAAGATGATCATAGGGCTGGAGCACCTCTTCTGTGAAGACGGGCTGAGAGAGTTGGGGTTGCTCCTGGAGAAAAGAAGGCTCAGGGGAGACCTTATTTGGCCTTCCAGTACCAAAAGGGGCTACAGGAAAGATAGGGAGGGACTCTTTATCAGGGAGTGAAGCAATAGGATGAGGGGTAACAGTTTTAAACTGGAAGAGGGATGACTTAGATTAGATATCAGGAAGAAATTCTTTACTGTGAGGGTGGTGAGACACTGGAACAGTTTGCCCAGAGAAGCTGTAAATGCCCCATCCCTGGAAGTGTTCAAGGCCAGGTTGGATGGGGCTTTGAGCAACCTGGTCTAGCGAAAGGTGTCCCCACCCAGGGCAGAGGGGCTGGAACTAGATGATCTTTAAGGTCCCTTCCAACTTTAACCATTCTATGGTCAAGGTTTGAAGGTTATAAGCGTGCAGCATTAGGGTGGTGTCAGCTCTGTCCCTGGCTAGCAAACCTGTTTTCAATGAAGATATAAACCAAAACAAACCTGCCTTTATATATGGAATTTCTCAAATGCTGGTACAAAGACCCCAGGTGCCTTAATAATTAATTAGACTAAAAATGGCAAATATGACTGCCTAGCAGCAAAAACTAATTATATGCAAATGGTGAATTAACTCAACGGAAGTTAACTCAAAAGACCTCAAAGCAGCTTGAGGATATTAAAAAATATTTCTTGTCCTCCCCCATGCTGCAAAATGCAAGAAACAAACCCTGACCTTCCTCTGAACAGCCTCGCATGGAGATACTCTTTGACTTCCCCCTCTTTTCCTGTTCTTGCTAACCGCCAGTATCACTCTTTGTCACTTAAACTTTTCAGTGGCAGTGTCCCCCTGCTTCTGTCTGCCCCGAGCTCCTTCCCCTGGCTCCTGGTATCTCCAGCTCTGCCATTCCTGTCCTTCCATTCTTTTTGAAATAACGCTCTTCTGTTCTGCCTGTGTGCACGTTCTTGCATCCCACAGTCCAGTAGCACTTCCCTGGTTCTTCAGTTGCTGCCTTTTCCCTTCTTTCCATTCTTGCCTTGAGCGCTCTGGTGCATCCCATTTCTCCTGCCTGTCTGCAGCTCCACTGCAACCATGAGCTAAAAATTCGCACCTGGGAAGATGTAACTGGGGTGATTTAATAGCAGACCTCAATGCATCAGGACAGGCTACCGCGGGCTCAATACCTTTTCCCAAGTGCTGTAAAAATCAGTCTTCCTTATTTATCTGTTCTTCAGATTTAATTTGACACAAGCATGGTGGCACCAATTTCCTTCACAAGGTCCTACTTTAGCCTGTCTCCTTGTAGGAGCCCTGGAAGTTTGCAGGGATCTGTGACGAAGAAGAGCTGACATAGATCCTGCATGCATTTACAGCAGAGCCTCTTGCCTTCCCAAGGTGGAGGCCTCAAAGAAAGTATCTGCTAGGGTATTCCAGTGCTCTTACACCCCTAATTACATTCTCATGACTTAATCATAAGCTGCCTTTTGCTCAGGTCTGCTTGTAACATCTTCCTCTTTTCTGCTTCTGACACGTGGGCTTTCCCTTTAATGTAGCAGCTGTTCAGTTCCTGCCTGAGTGATGGGATTGAAATACCCGCAGACAAGCGGAGGATCTTTCAAATTCCTTTTGAAATACACCTGGAAATTGCAAATTCAGTTCTCAGATGGAAAGCTCAACTGCCTGCCACCTGAGGGAAGAAACGAGGCACGAGCTTCCTGCACAAACAGGCAAATGGCACAGATACGAAACACAGCCTCTATGTTTAAAGACCTCTGCAATTCACAATTCACTCCTGTTCTTTTGCTAGGGAGTCTCATGATAGTCAGTATTTTCCTCAGGGCTCAAGCTTCCAGTCTTGTGATCAGACTGTTTTCATTAGATAAAATTGGCCTGAAAGCATGAGGGTGCTCAACAGGGTGACGCAACTGGCTTGAAAACCACAAGACAAATATATATATAACACCCCATTTTAAAGCTTTTTGGCTTTAGAGGTCATGATTTCTTTGGAGAAAACCAGGGTGATAATTTTGGTGTGCTGTTGGTAACTATTCACAGCTGGCTTTTATTGTTAAGGTGGCACCTGAAAGAATGTTTTCCCCTGGTTTTGCTTCTTTGTGATATATATCATGGTGGAAAGGATTGTTTTGAAAAGTCTTTTTGTTTCATATGACTTCTATATTTGAATTGTTGTTTTTACTTAGGCTGGAAGATGTGGATTCTTAGCTGAGCTCTTTTGAACATGGCTGTTGACGTGCACTCTGAGGAGAGCACACCTTGGTTAAAGATCTCTCACTACCAGTGAAGGTGGAGGCAGCCTTTTATTTTTTTCTGGTCATGTCTCCAACACGTATGTGTTGAAGTAATTTTCCCTTTGGATGATGTGGATACACAATGCACAAATTAAAATCTTGAGCATCCTTCATGCTCTGTTGGGTCCCTCCCCTGACTTGATTTTTTGGTAGTGAGAAAAGAGAATATCACAGAATCACAGAATCACACAGAATCATAGGGTTGGAAGGGACCTCTGGAGATCATCTAGTCCAACCCCCCTGCCAGAGCAGGGTCACCTTAGACCTCAATATGTCACAAAAGGTCAATATGTCCAAGTGGAGAAGAAAACAAACCAACCCTATATAACAGCTCTAAGCTAGGATGAAAAATGTATAAATAAGCACCCTTTATTTCCCACAGGTCCTGCAGCAAAGCTGTCAAAGATCTGCCTTACCTTTCTAAGGAAAAAACAAGATTTACTTTTTAAAAAATTTTCTTGAGTGTTTAAGTTAAAGAACATTTGAATTGAGTTACAAAAAATCATATACAGGTTAACTTTATCACCCGTTTAATGAGAACTAAAGCAAATCTGTGGACAAAGTAAAAGGCTAAGAAACTTGGCAATGAGTTTGGGAACTCGAAAACCTTGAGAACTGTGTATTTGGATCATGCTGTCATCCAGTGATGAAAAATCTCCAGAGTCACCTTCTCGACCTTTTGGTGCATGTGATACATTTGTCATTCTACTGCATATTGTGAATTCACCTGGCTCAGATTTATGCACATATAAACATTATAATGAGAAGGAATTACTGCTGCCACCAGTGGATGTGTCTGGCCGGCTGCCAGGGAGTTCACTGATTGCTGGGGAGATGCCAGCGTTTATGAAAAACGAGTATTCTTTCAAATCACAAAATTGTTTGTGATTGAGGGGGAATTATGAATAGCTGCAGTGTCTGCGATGGCCAAATAAGTTTACTCTGAAATCAGTGCTTGGCGCTCTGATTGGCAAACTGCTCGACCGCTATTGAGGATTTGGGGCCTGACTTTCTGGTGCGCAGAGTGCTGCTCATTGGGACTTGGCTTGAACAAAGAGGGTCCGGCCCTGGGAGACCCTTTGCCAGTACCCGCATAGCCAACAGTCCCACCGGGCTGTTCTGCTCTGCGCCGTCTGCCGCTCCTTCCTGAGCTGGCTCCTGCTGCTAATGAGTTGTAGAAAAAAACCTTCGGTCTGGAGGATGTCTAGAAATATTCTGTATTTCCTTTATTTAGTCCTGACACCTTCTCCCTTTTACCACGTGTAATCCTGCCTTGGTTTGGCTGCTTCTCTTTGGTTTCTTTAGGTTGGCTAGGCTCGCTTTGCCCTCCTGTGGCTGACAGCGGAGATTCAAGAAGTCTGTACGGTGGCTGCCCCGGACTGATCGATCCCTGCCATCAGTGGCCTCCAGGGCTGGAGCTGCCCACAAGCCCAACTCTTCTGCTCAAAGCAACTCCCTGATGGTTGCACGCAGTATTTATAAGGGTAAACACAAATGCCTTTTCTTATCATTTAATGAAGAGTCGTAAACTCGTGATTAGTGTTGCCTATATTGTTTTTAACATCGCTAACTGGAGTAGCTAATAGATATAATTGCTTTAGGATTTATTTCCTCACCTTGAAATACAACTGAATTCTTATGAAGAGAAACCCACTGCCAGTTCTTCTTCCTCTGAACCCAAATAATTATAACTTCAGACAAAAGAATTCTCAAGAACAAAAGCTTCCTTGGTAAGAGATGAAGCATTCAAATTCACTTCTTGAAATATGTGTAATTCTACTCCAAAATAATGTTAAAATTGTTAACCTCCTGCAGAACTGTTGCATCCTCAGCTCTTCAGATCTGTGGTTACTTCAGATGCCGGTTGTTGATGTCGATTCAGTTGTTGGTTTGTTTTCAGTTGCCAATTTGTTGTATTTGTAATAAAATACACCGAGAGGGATAAGACGTGAATTGCACACTGGCTCTGTGGGTTGTTGCCTTCTTGGATGCTGCAGAGGCAAGCTGTGTCGGCAGCGCGCAGGATGGCTTGAGTAGATGCATGGAAACACACCACCTTGTATGGCCCCCATGATGGTGGCACGTGGCTTTCTCCATCTGCCTCACGCAGGCGTGGGGACGCCATCTCCTAGTCATTCTGATTAAGCAGCTGGGACTGCAGGGTGATGTTAGATCGACTTTATCCTGAGAAACTGGAGGTGTCACATGTAGGAGTGGGAAACGGCTTCCAAATTTATAGCTGCTGCATGTCATGGTGACTTACTCATTGGAAGTGGAAGGGTTTGTGTTTGTTTTTTTTTTCATTGGCAGGTAGAATTTTTAGTGTTTTAATAGTGATTAAGAGAAAATTACTGAAATAAGGAAAGTTGATGATCTTTGCATTTGACCCAACTGGGCTCAGCAGGTACTTGTTGGCTATGTTTCCAGTTTCAGCATGGTTGAAGGATATCATTGGGATATTTTGATTTATAGGTGGGGAAATGAGAGAACAGCATGAACACTCATAAAGTAAAGCTTTCTTAAGAAATATGTCTTTAAAATACTGTTAATGGATTAGTAATTAACTGATACTTCATTTAAGATAGTTGAAATCTAAGCAGTTTAGGTCAGGTAAGAGAACTTATTTTCTGGTACATGTGCAGTTCCCTATAAATCTCTTAACTGTTTGTAAGGATTGTGAAGAGGAAAAAGGGGAAGGTAAAGGAGAGCAAACTTTGAGATGGATGAATTGCATCACACTAAAATAAATACAAGCAACCACTTTTAAGATAAATGCAACAGCCTAAAGAAAACCACCTGATAATGCCAGGAAAAGCAGTTATTAAAGCAAGTAGGAGCTTTTCCTTTCCCCACTGTGCAAATGCTGCTACGCCGGGTAAGCTGATTTCATTAGATACCACATGCTCTTTTCTCTGGCTACAGTGCCAGCCAAGGGTGGCTATATGTCCCATGCAGAAGTCCACCTTGTAGATATCTGAAGTTAGGCGAGAGTAATCCCACCACATATGTAATAAACTCCATAGTAACAGGATAAGATTTTTACTGAATCCTTTTCTCCTGTTTCTGAGCTTTAATTACCATTGCAAACATCTGCTATTGGCTGTGCATCCTCCTGGCAAAATTCCTGAAACATGTTCTTACAGTTTGTTGAGGATGAATTCTGGGAAAGTTGGGAATTTCTGTTCAAAGCTTGCCCAAAATCATGTGTTTGATGCATTTTGCATAAAATACTCAGAGTTTGGGAATAAAATGGATTTTTCCCTGTTCTACTATGATCGTAGGTAAACACAACTTCTTGTCCCTCCTACTCATACCGAATACTTGTTCTATTGCTAAGCTCCAAAAAACCCCAGCATTATAACTTCTTTGAGAGTGACAGTTACAAAAACTCTTCATTTAATGCTGGAGCCATATTCCTTTTTAGCATCTCTTTAATAAAGAGGGTGTTGAGGATTCTGCACCGTATAGTTTTTGCAGCCAAAAGTCCAGATGCGGTAACTGGTGCATCCAAATGGTGAAGAACCAGTTTCTTGGCTGCGGCAATAATGATTGCATATGGCTTAACCGAAGATGGGTGCTGTGCATTGGAAGATATGTCCCTGCCTGCAGCCATGAAATTTCCAAAGCAGGACTGGGACCTGAATGTGATTATAATGTGAGTCAGAATGTAATTACGAATGCAGGAGGGGATGTGGGAGTGCAAACTGTGTTTGATATGGTAAAATCTTCGGTGTGCTGTAGTTCTCAGCCTGAAGTTCTGCGCCCATTGAAGATTTCCAAAGTTGGAGCTTTGGATTTGCTTTAATGTGAAATATTTATTTTTATATTACAAAGAAAATAATGGCCTAGAAAAAAAAACGTAGGGAAAGTGTTCACAAAACACCAGGATTAGGACTGTGAAAAATTGCATAGAAAATTGCTTTCAGGTCCACATTTCAGAGCCAAAGTGGCACGAGTTCTCAGATGTGACAAGCAATCACCGGCTCCTCTTAGACTCTACAGGAGCTGCTGGGTGCTCAGTGTGTGTTTGAAAATGAGGCCACTGATTTAGGCTTCTGTGTAGGGACTTAATGGCCTGATCTGAGGCATCCACTTCAGAAAGTTTTGACTGGATTCACATAAACCCTTCAAGTCAGAGTATATAATTTCATATTTCCTGTAGCCAGTCAGAGACTTAACTCCAGTTTTGCATTTCATATGCAGCGATTGCTTATTGCCCTGGGAGGAAGGGAGACATTTTAAGCAGCGCTGTTCTGAGGACTGGTCAGCCTCTTAAAACTCACTGGGTATTTCTGCTCCTGCTTCTCCTCAGCAAGGGGAGCAAAAAGCTGTGTGGATGCTTGATGACGACTTGGGGACGGGCTGACTTGCGGTGTCCTGGCTCGCAGCTTGCCAGTGAACAGAACTGGAGGCTCAGTGCCGCAAAGGGTCTTCAGAGGGTCTAGTCCCACCACCTCATCCAGCTACAGGTATGTCACTCCTGGCAGGGCTCTGTTCAACCTGCTCTTACCAGCATCTGATGACAGAGACTCCTCGGCCTCCTCGAGCAATCTTGCTAGTGCTTCGTGGTGGGTACGGTTATAAAGCATCCTCTCACCCTTCCTGTTGTTCAGAACTCTCTTTGCTAACAGCATAGATCATTACTTTTCTTCCTTACTTTAGGGAGATAATAACTAGATGATCCCTTCCTAGTTTTGTAAAGTCCTTCTCATTACTGACCACTATTACGTTTTCCTCCGATCTTCACGCAGGAAGGTCAAAAGAATTATGACAAATGTATAATGTATTTTCCATTCCTTTAACACTCTTGGGTCTCTCCAGTTGGCCCGTAGCTTTCTAAATGCAGTATTTCAGCTGAGGTCTAAGGACTGCTGGGTTTGCTGTTATTGTTACTCCACAGGGATTTCATATAGATACGGCATTTTATGATGTAAGTCTTTTTGCAGGAGCATCACTTTGACTCCTATGCATTTTATGAATCCTTACAAACATCCCAGAAGCGTTCCTGCACCACTGCCTTGCCCTGCCCTGTTTCATACAGGTGCTTATCCTGACTAAGTGTAGGCCACTGTATTTTTTTTTCTTCATTAGATTACAAGCTGGGTTACATTTTTAAGACTTACATTTCTAAGACTCTTTTTTTCTTCTGGTTTGCCAAGATCATGTTCATTCTAGCTCTGTCTTCAAACTTCCTTAAAGCTTTTGTCATCTGCAGAACTAGTAAGCATGTTCTTTTCCATCATCCAAATTATTTATGAAAGCGTTCAAGTCACCCAAGACAAATCATCATAGAAAATATCCTTTCAATTTGACAGTGAACCACTGACAGTGCTCTCTGAGGACAGAGTATCTTCTGCGCTCTAGGTCATGTCCCCTTTTTTTTATGATTATATCTGCAAAGGAAGCCTTGCTGAAGGCAAAATATGCATCATCGCTCCTTTTTTAATAGGAAGGGGAGCACAAGACGATCATGGATGGTCATGCAAGTTCTGTCCTACTATCTGATGCCATTAAGGCAGGGACAAACTTCACAGACAGGCCAAGATGGAAGGAATGGGCACAGGGGATTTTCCTTTCCATGTTTCTTCTCCTCTGAGTCCTATGGGATTCAGATGACCAAGGCTAAGACAGAAGAATATATTCTCATGTTAGCCGGCTCGTAGGTGAGTCTGTTTCTCCTGGTTCCTGAGGTGTAACCCTGTACTGCCTCCTGACGGGGCTGCCTCTATACAAACCCAAAGCACTGTTGCCTTGACTGGACACGCTCTTGCGTTACCCTAACAGCTTCGACCTAAAAAACAAGGCCTGGGACCTTGGGAGCTGAGCACCACGCTAGCGCTTTTAATTGCTTTCAACCAGGACTTGAAACGCAGCCAGAAAACGCACCACCTCTGAAAGCTGCTGTCTCAGCAGGGCTGTATTAAAAGGAGGTTTAATGAGGGGAACGTGGATGGAAAGCTGCCGGAGAACCGCCGCCAGAGTGCTGGTCGGTTTTAGCCGCTTTTGCTGCCAGTGCTCCCACATGTAAGATGGACGGGCCTTTGGAGAGGTCTGAGGAAGACGACCCGGAGCGGAGGGGAGCCAGGTTATCTGCCCTGTCCCCTCTCCGGGGACACTCCAGCCTGCAGGGCAGCCTTCATCGGAGAGGGCTTGGGCGATGGGAGTGAGCAGCCCGGGGATGCGGAGGGGCCACGTTTGGGCTCCCGTTGCTGCGGGGGGACGGAGGGAGCACGCTGGGGGCGGAGGAGGCTGGAGGAAACGCCTCGCCGCTTGCAGGAGAGGCGTCGCGGCACCCTCACGGGCAGAGAGGCCGGCAGGAGCAGCCGCTGACTG
>VYZM01015766.1:146741-199131 GCA_013398915.1 Dromas ardeola | reverse complement strand
GGGGACGGCGGGCGGGCCGGGCCCGTGGCGTTTCCGCCGCCTCAGAGCGGCATTCTCCCCCCTCCAGCCCTGGCCCGGCGGTGCGGTCTCTCAGGGCCAGCAGCCAGCTGGAGGCCCGCCGGGGGCTCTCAGTCGGCCGGGCCGCTGGTGGGTGGTGCGGGGGGTGGAGGCTTCCGCCCACCGGGCCCTCAGGCCCCTGTTTCCTCCGTGGAAAAGCAGCCCCCCGGGGGTACCCGTACGGCGTGGAAGGCCTTGGCGCCGCAGCACCGGGAGGTTGTGTGGAGGGGAGCTGCGGTTCTCCGGGAATACGTGTGGTCAGGAGGAGGAGGAGGAGAGGCTACAGCGCTGGGTGTCCTGGCGCTGAGTGAGGAACGAGCTCCTGGGGCCCAGGCCGGGCTTTTCCATTTGCGGGAGCCAGGTGCTCTTTGCCTCCAACATGGCTGCGCTGGGACCTGATGCTACCAGACACACAATAAATACTATTGTTAGAAAAGACGCAGGTACTGCATGTGTTGTATTTTTAAGCACAAGATCTGTGGAAGGAAAATACAGCCTTTGCGTGAACATGAACTGACGATAAATTCTGTAGGTCCAAAAAGTGGCTGTCTTGAGGCGTTCGCAGCCTGGGCTGTCCCGAGGGCATAGCGCCGGCCTGCCCTTAGCTGGGGTGAAACAGGGGTTTTCTCGAAGTGTTTCCAACCTGTGGTCCCTGTCCGATAAGCGATCTTGAAGATCCGTAATGGTAGAGGAAGGGGAAATCCTGTGAACTGAGCCCCACCTATACGCAGGAAAGAAAATGCAGAGGGTGAACTTGAATGCGTCCTTGGATTTTGCATCCCACATAAATTAGTGGTGAATCATAACACAGCAACAAATTCCAGTCCCCATGACTGCCCCTCGTCCCTTGCTTATCTGCTGGCTGCAGCCTTGCTTCGTGCTAAGCAGGTCACCAGACCGTAATAGTTCAGTGGTTCTTGCATAGACAAAAGTATGGGCTGGGGAAGAAAAAAAAGAATAGTGCTACTAATTATTAAAAGCGTGGGATACCTCTAGTGCTGTAAAAAGAAGAGATTTCATACCATGAACATTAGTCGCAGCTAACGGGAAGCGTCACGTATAAATAACATTCCCATCTGGTTAAATATTTTCCACTGAAAGGTAATTCCCGACGACATGCTTTTTTCTGAGGCAGACGCAGTCTCCTGCTTTGGCCTGATGCGTTGCTGCGCAGGCATGTGGTCCGTCGATAGTACGTTGTGAGGCATGTTAAGCATTTTACACCATATTCTTATCTTAATTGATATTCATAACCCTCCAACTTTTTCATGAAGAGGGGAGGAGAAGGCAGAGCTATGAATTAAAAGCACCTGTGTATGTCAGGAATACAAAGAATGTTGATTTCTAATAGTTTCACCTTACAAGGTATAATGTAAGCTAAGCTGGAGAGTAATGTTAGTTGCTTCATCTCCTGAGGCACTTGACTCACCTTTGTGCTATCAGAGGGCAGATTTTCAGTTGAATTGAAGTGCAATAGTGGAACTAGCAATAATAATAATTCTTACTTTTGTATTGTTTCAGTAAGTGGTGCTAAGGACCTGTTCCTCGGTTCCCTCTCCTGTACTTTCAGGGTGAGTTAGATGGATCTGACATTCACAGCTTGTTAATCACCAGAACCCCAGGTAAAAATAACTGGATACTTTAAGTGCTGTAAGATTTTCTACTGACATTTAATAACACCCTGGATGTTTTTCTTAGCTCTTGTAGCGTGTGTACATTGTAGTAGTTTCATCATTGCAGCATAAACGTGTCTTCAGCCGCATTGAGATGGAGCAGGAAATGGGGTGGATGTTTGAAGCTGCAACAATGGCTCTGCAAGTTTTTGTTACATCTGGCAATTTCATTCCAACCCATTTTATTCAGTTTATTGTGAGTGGGGAAAAATACAGTCCTTGAAAGTGCAGTGTTTCAAGCCATACAAAAAGGAGCTGTGCTCTAAGGAGTGTTATGGGCTTCAGTGCATCACACCACTCTTTTGCAGGGAAGGACAAATGACATGTAAATTTTATTTGTTTACTCTTAGATTCTAGTCCTGTGTTGACATCAGGACACAGTTGCATTCACTTGACATTTTTGCTTTGAGTTGCTGTTCTCATACCAAGAAGAAAGATGCATTTTGGAAACAGTGAATTTCAGATAGTAGAAGAGTTATAGATTGAAAGTGAAGAATATGGTCTTCGAGTTTTGGGTTTTTTTATTTACATATCCATTTTGACACTAAAATCAGAAATTGCATGATCTGATTTCTGCCATGTGTGTTCAGGGTACTCTTGCTATTAGTTGGTGTTACAGGGCATTAGTTGCCAGGTAATATTTGCATTGTTATAGATGTGATAAGCCTCTGCCAGAATTTGGCTGGCATGCAGCTGCACGGACCCAGCTCAAATTGAGAGGGATAGCTATTTAAATGCTGGTTGGAGTTCCCACCTGGAAATCTGGGAAAATTATATCGAACTACTTGGTGCCTAACATGCTAATTTTCCTCACTTGCAAACATGAATCAATTGTTTTAACAAGCAATACTTTATTAAAAGGAATTAAGTTCTTCTAGCTGGTATTGCTTTCATTTGCCCACGTGATCCCAGACAGCAGATGCTTGGCTTTAGTTTTCCCACAGATGTAGTATTTTTGCATGCCTGAAGGCCACAGTATACCCATAAATGCTGATCATCATCTAGTGGGAGATCCTGCCACTTCAGGTGTTCACCAATGTGGGCAAGGGCTGCCTGATCGGAGCCCTGTGTTGTCTGAGTTGGGGGACATTCATGATTTCACGACCTTTTTTGGGTTTCTGCTAGGGATGACTTTCATATTGCATAGCTTCATTGTCCTGGGGAAGAGCATCTGTCGTTCGCTTCAGTGGTCGGTCCGGCCCAAACCACGACATTCATTTACACAGTGGTTGGCCAGTATCACTGATGAGAGCTGACTCGTAACTGTAAAGCATTGGAAAATACTGCAGGCCTTGTCTGTGCATTGTTTATTGCATTCCTTGCATTGACACTGCATGACATAAATTCGTTCCTGGATATGCAAACTGTGCTGTAGTTGTACTTGGTTTAGTTCTGGGGAATGCTTGTATTGGAGGGAAAGATTTACATGTCAGGCATGTCTTTGCATCACAGAGCACTCCCGTATTAATAGTTCGAGGTTTTAATATTGCTGTGACAGTTGCTGAAAAACAGATGTATACATCCTCACAAACACCAATACATGAAAATTTCCCTCTAAGCTCAGGGAAGAGGCTAATTTATTTTTGCGCTCGGTTCATGCCTTTCAGCATCATGAGCGGCAGTGCTAGCCACAACTGATGTTACAGAGTCCATGGCTAACAAGCAGCAAAGAAAATTAGTGTTTTCACGGGCTTGTAATGCCCTATTTATTTATGTAATAGATTGAATGTCATGTACAGTTTGAAACTGCACTTAGCTTTTCTCAGCTCCCTTGATCTGTCTTGCAGCTGCGGTATATGGTTCTCTCAGCTGCTGTTGCTGCCTCTCTAATCTGCGCTTTGATTTTGTAGGCATTTCTTATCTGCTGGTTGTGGTCTGTTTGACACGTCCAGCTATGAAAGGAAAAACAGACTGTTGAGAACTCGTGTGATAATGCTTCTGCCCCAGTATAAAGGAACTTTATGTTCCTTGGAAATTTGCTATATGCGTGCAAAACTGCATGTCTTAAAAAATTCTTGTAAGCACCAAGTTACTAAATGCCAGTGTTAACGTATTTTGCACTTGATTTTCAGTGGGTATGAGCTGATGTATCTCTGTTGGTATGGATGGGGCTGTATGTGTTGCAGAGAAATCTTCAGAGCTGTGTAGTTCCTGGAGCTTTGCAATGACCTGGTTTTACTAAATCTGCTCATGATGATTAATATTTTTGTCTGTGTGTCTGTATTGTGAGGACTGAGCCCGGATTCCCTGAGGCTCAGGCTGACCCTGGAGACAAAACCGTGGAGTCAGAAGCTGCATTGGACAATGTGGGCCCCAGGTGACTGAGCACAGCCAGTGACTTAGTGCACTGCCCAGGTTGCCGCTGCCTGCCCACAAGCAGTATACAAGCTGCCCCTGCAGCTGAATTGGGGTGGGTTACAGGGTGTGCCATGCCATGGGTAGTCTAAATTTCACAGCTCCATAGCCATTGGTGCTGTTCATCCTGAGCAACAATGCTGGCCGCTGGGGCCGGATGTAACTGCATAGGAAGCTCATCTGTCATGAAGCACAGTCTCTCCTTCTCTGCTGCAGCCCTCCATCTTCAGCACAGACTCTATTTTATCTAGGCTTATGCAGCTTTTTACTATGTAAGTTTACTTTTTTTGTATCCTAATTATAGTTACTTTGATGTTCATAAATAGGCTTAATATTTGGCTTCTTTGGTTTACTTCTAGCTCTGTTCAGGAAGCCAACTACCAAAGCCTGCTCTGACTATCATTTTGTCTTCTGACCTGAAAAAGCTGGTGCAGAAGAAAACAAGCTGCTTCTGCTTTGCCTCCTGCTCTCCTGTAGTCTCAGTGACAGAAACCTGCTCCTTCAGTGGCATAAGGCTACGGGTAGGTGTTTTGCTGGAGCTGTGATATACGTAACCAGCTGTTCATCTTCTCTAAGTAGGGAAGAAAATCACCCAGAGGAGCAATGGCTCTCCCTGAGGCAGTAGCTGACGTGGATTTATGAGGCTGTAGCAGACATAATCAACCTATTTAGTTTTCCCAAAGCAGGAAGCAAAGCTCTCCTGTGGGAACAGACCTTCTTTTACCCTTAAGCAAAATAAATCTTGCTTCCTGGGTGATTCTGCTAGATGGGAGCCAAAAGCTGGGTGTTGTGCTGCTTTGGCGGCGGGAAGCTTATTTACCTGCTTGTGGAACAAGATCTGCTGAGGATGCTTAGGGCCTTATTTCACCTGGCGGTATCACAGTCTATCCTAAACCTTTGGAAATAGGTTTCTAATGGATACTTGCCTGCCTGAGGAAAAGACAGTATTCATCCTTTCTTTCTCGCTACCTTAGGCTCTAAGCTAGTGCTAGTTTTTCTGAAATAGAGTGCTGCTTTTCCCTGAGAAGTGACCCTCATCAGCAGTGACTCGTTTCAGCAATGCTCCCCGCATAGATGGTAGTGTTCAGGTACAAGCAAAGCTGTTGAACCTGGGGGCTGGTTGGAGAGCATGCTAAATCTATGGCAAATAGTGCACAGGTGAGCTGTGCTGTTCCTGATTCTGGCGTTTTCTCATTTGAATTGTTTGGAGATCAGGGCAGGCCGAGCAACGAGGGCCAGAGGTGAGCCTGGGTGTAGGAAAGCGTGCACGTGTAGCAGTGGCCCTTGAGAGGGAACTCTTCACCTCTCACGAGACTTGGGAACACGGGAACTATTCTGAGAGCAATGCCGTCTGTGCCTCTGATTGTTTGGATGCTCGCTTATCGCTGTGAAGCAAGTGCCTGGATGCAGTCCTCTTGGGGGAAACCTGTTGTCGTTTTCTCTATTTACTCTTTATTGTGGTAGAATCTGAGAGCCACAGTCATGGTTCAGAGCCCCCTTGTGCAGGGAATTGATTATGAGCAGGACTGGGATGAAAGGGGACGGTTCCTCAGGGACGGGCTGAAGTTTAGTATTTTTCTCAAGTTTTATGGAAAAATAAATTATTTACTAAATGATTGACAGAGCTGTTGGTATTTATGGCCAATGTGAGCAATATAACTCCTTTCAGCATTTTACTTCAGGATGTGAGCAGCAGAAGGTTGAGTCCTGGGAAGAGGAGCTTCTAAGCTGAGCTCTGAAAACATTCCTGCATTCAGGTGGCACATTTCAGTGGCAAATTCTGGCATTTTTAGCCTGTGCCTATGGTTTCAGAAAATGTTGAGGTAAAAAACAGGTTTAAGGAGATATGGAAGTCATCTTCAAGGAGTGAAATATTCCCTATCTGTTGGAAGATTTAGTAAGAGTGTGTTTAAACATTTGCATGGTGCAGGGTAAGGAAGTTGGTAAATGCCTGTGGAAACTTTCATTATTTTCTGTTAAGTGTGACCTTTCCTTACCCTTCTTTTTCTATTCTATTTTGTTGGCTGATTTTGTGGTGGTTTTTTTTGGTTGTTTTGTTTTTGTTTTTGTTTTTGTTTTTTTAAATCAGAAGTTCCTTGGGAGTTACTGTCAATCTACTTCAAAATCTCTTTGTAAAGCATGGGATTTTTTGCCTAATTCGTGCTGAGAAGCAGCGTAGTCCACAGGAAGCACCATTAATTTCAAGGAACCATTCAGCTTTAGTAAGGTTGATTAGTTGAGAGTATTATGTGAGAGGTTTTGCAATATTGAAAGTGTCAAGCTATTACTAAATTTTACATTGATTTTTACCGATTGTCAGTTTTTTGACAAGTGTTTTAATTGTTGACTGGAAAAGGAAATGAGTATTCGTGTTCCTTCTTTTGCTGCCTCTCTATTTTAGAGAGGAGTAATTCATTATCTCGCGGATACAAAACAATTAAAGGTGTTGTTTCTTTCATCACTGCATGATAATGGAATAACAAAATGGTGTCTCAGACCCTAAGTTCTTACCAGAGTTCTCGGGAGGGAGAGGAGTACTGTGTGCAGCTGAGCTGGCATAAGAAATGTCTCATTTGTCATGTGCTAGGGGGTGATTGAAATCTCCCTGTAAGCTACTCTATTAGATATGCTTATGCACTACTGAAAAAAATGCAGCTATAGAAAATACCACTGCAAGCAAAGCCTGAATATAGTAATACTTGTAGGCAGCGCTCCACTTATCTGGCTGAGAGCCACCTTTTTTATGATACAGGCGTCAGTGTTTGTTTAATGTGTCCCTTATCAAATCCAAAAGCTAATATTTGAGTTAGTCCTCCATGAAGATAAACAGGAACTGTTTGAGTGAGAATTAAGATATTGTGTATCATACTCCTCAGAACAGCATCTGGGTACTTTACTGTGCATCCAAAGAAATGTCTTGCAGATGAGTATTCAATCTGTGTTCAGAGAAAGTTCTTTTAAAAGCTATTTTACGTACTGAAAGTATTTGGGGAAGTCATAGCAAAGGGGGGGATCTTGGTTTTAATCAAATGCAAAGCATGCTGAAGTTGGCTTGAATTAATTCTCAGGTCAGGCTTTTAGTACTGAAGGTAGTAAAGAGTCTATCTGTCTTTTGAAAAAGCTCAGATAGGGCTTCTGTATTCCTACGTAAAAGAATTCTGCAATCCTAGCCTAGCTGTGCAAGGGAGCCTGGTCCACGATCATCTTTTCTGCTACACAGCATAGATTGAGTTTACACAGTCCCATTAGCTTCACTGCATTCATTCCAAAACTGCATCCACGTATACAAGAGGAGAATTAAGCTCCCCATACTTACCTCTCACTCAGTGTCGTGGTTTAACCCCAGCTGGCAGATAGTCCCATGCAGCCGTTCGCACGGTTCTCCCCCTTCCCTTCCAGAAGGGTAGGAAGAAGAAGGAGAAAAGGAGGGGAAAGGAAAGGGAAAAAAACCTCATGAGCTGAGGTAAAGACAGTTTAATAGAACAATAACAGAAAAGGAAACTAATAATAGTAATCGTCATAATAATAATAATAATAATGGTAAAAGAATATACAAGATAAAGTAATACAACACAAGTCACTCTCACCATCCAGTGAATTGGTTGCCCAGCCCGTACCAGGCAGTGGTCATGGATTCCTGCCCCCCAGCCAACCCCCATTTCTATACCGAGCATGACATCTATGGTATGGAATATTCTGTTGGCCATTCCATTGTTCTGTATATGCTCCTTGTCAGCTTCTAAGGAAAGCTGAAAAAAAGTCCTCAAGTAGTATAAACATCACCTAGCAACAACTAAAACAATATGCATTATTGACATTCCTTTCATACCAAATCTGAAACATAGCCACGAGAAAGAACATTAAGTCTGAGAAAGAAATTAACTCCTGAAACCAGGACACTCAGTTTATCCATTTATGATTTTGTTTCCAAAAATGGCACTTTTGAGTACTTTATGTACAAACTCAGTCAGATTTGAAGGCAAGCAGCAACATAAGGACTCTTACTATATGGTCAGGGTAAATGTAAATGAATGGATGGTGCAACAAATGATTCCAGGATGCCACTGCTGATGGATGTCAGGACCCCACCTCCCCCATCATCACCACCAAAAAAAAAAAGTATAGTTAGGTCACTGCAGATTTAACATGGGTTAGTACAAGCCTGGTGAAAAACAATCTGTTTAACATGGGTTAGTACAAGCCTGGTGAAAAACAATCTGATAATGCAAATCAGGTGACAATGGTAATGAAATATGGATGGAAAAAAGCAAGAAATTTAGAAGGCTGCAGCCACAGCAATGCAACTTGGGACAGGAACAACAACAACAAATGATCACTGTACTAAATCCAGTTAAGAATGAAACTATAAAATACATTAAATGTAGCAGGCTTTTCCTCACCAGGCAGTAGCCGTGTACCGTTCAAAGCTGAACATGAAAATCTGAAAATATCACGATGCTATGTAAAGAGAATTATTGTGCAAGAAGTATTTCTAGTAGTCAGGAAAAAAGAATGATTTCTTACTAAGGGCAAGCTTTAACTATTGATATAAGAACAGTAACAACTGTTAATGCTGATAATCATGAACATTTGACGCCTTCAGGTTCTTGCCAGGCTCACCACAAGCTTTGTCAAGTTAAATGCTGGGAGGAAGCAATGTAGCTGGAACTTGCTGGAATGCATTAGGTGGAGAAGAAGAAACCCTATTTCCTGACAATTTTTTCAGCTAATGCGTTTTTGTAGTATTTGGCCAGGTGCATTGTTGAGTGAAAATAATATTCAGAGAAAGATGGCACAATTCACTGAATAATACATAATTTTGAAGAATAAAATGTCTTCATCACAGTGGGGCTATGAAAGCTAAAGCTGGGGCTAAAGCCTCATCCTTACCTACACAAAGTAATTATTCTATGTAAGCTTCTTGAATTCTGTGTATCTCAGGCATGTCAGAAGAGCATCTTGCCACTTCTTCCACCTCAAGTCCCTGTGGTCATCTGGACGGCAGAGCCACGGCAAGAGAACTGAGCTAGCGACAAATCTGACTGTGAGCTTTGCTCAGAGGCCCAGTGGATGGGCCCCCATATCATGGAGGGGGAGGCACCTGCTTTGCTGCTGAGTGCAAAGGCAGTATTTCATGCCACTTTCCCCTGAGGATTTAGACCAGAAGAAAACTACTGCAGAGTTTGACTGATCCCTTCTTTACTCTCCTATTGGAGCCTTGTACAAAGAAAATGCGAGCAGACACCAAGCGCTGTATTGTAGTGTGATGATTAAGATTTATAGAGACAAAATATTTTTTCAGACTGCTCCACTAGGATGGCATCAAAGAGGAATTTTTGCCACACTTCCTGCTATAACAAGAAAATCAGATGAGTTCTGAGTGGACAGTTTTTTCTGCAACTTCAGTACTTACTACAGGTAAAACATTTACCAGATGTATTTTTTTTTCTAATTGTAGTCTGAAGATCTACTTTGTTCTATTACTTGGGGTAGGTTAGGCATTAACAGAGCAACAATGGAGTAATACCCCCTGCAACTGCATTGTTCCTGCAGGCAAAACTCTCTGTCTGCGTTGCCTAACAGTATTGTACAGGCAGAGATGATCTCACCCTGTCTGCGTTTTGAGCTGACCAGGCATCATATGGATGCAGTTAGTGCAGTGCCCCATTTGAGCTAATAAGAGACGTGGCATATTAGCTTGGGGCAACGTCTGACATTTAACATGTCTTCCAGTTGGCTTGAAGCGAGCTTGCGTCTGTCTCGGTGTGAAATTGCCTCTGCCTGAAAAATACTGTGCAAAACTGTGTATGAAAGACTTGCAAAGTGATTTTGTGAAATCCTTATAAAGGGAAACACTCTCTGTAATATGGAATTACTCCTATTAGAGCTGCAGCTTGAGTAACTCTCATATACGATCAAGAACCACCAATTCAAGTTCTCTTGTCCCTAATTTTCTCTAAGCACATTTGGATTTCGTTAATCTCCCACTGCTGGCACAGATTTTGGCTACTGTCACATCACGTAAAAGGGGGCTGCCTGAATTTGTTTAGTTTTTCAGTTTTTTACAACTGAGTTTCCACTGTCATTTTCATCTCTCAGTACATCTCCCCCTTCCTCTCTTCTGTAGAAGCACTAAAATTTGACAGCTGCAGACAAGTAGGCGAGGAGACATTTGCCTTTTGGAGAGTTCTAATCCAGGTTTTCCTTCCGTTGGCTCCAAAGCTTTTAGGCATTTTGTCCCTGCTTCCCTCTTCTGCGTAGAAAACGATCCAAGTATGGTAGATATGAAAAACTCTGTATCAATTAACTTGCATCCTGTGAGACATTAACAGGAATTAATAGTAGAGCTTTTCATTTTATAAAGAGTTATAGACCGAACTGGAGAGCTTCTGGAAAAGTACAAGAAAACGCCAGGAAACAACCTAGGAGATGTCAGGAGTGGAGCAGGAGAAAGCTGCTCCTGATCTGAGGGGTGTGTGGTAAGAATGGGACTTGGGTAGGTTCTTGCCAACGTCAGAGCAGAACCTGGCTTCTGCTGTGCGAAGTGGCAGAAAGGCACCACTAAAAAAAGAAACTGAGGAAAGCCAGAAAGAACAAGCTGTTTCTCAGCAGATATGTGAGGATGGAGCAACTCCCACGGGAAGCCAAGCACGAAGGAGAAGTGGCCCAGCCAGCATGGCTGCCTCGTATCTTAATATAGCAGACTTCTTGGCAAAGCAAGGGGGTGAGGCCCAGTGGAGGAGGAGAGCTGGGTTTGCTTTCCCAAAAACCTGTTTGCAATAGCAGAGAAATCCCGCTGGCTCTGTTCCAGGAAACGGTTGGGATTCAGTGATCTGGCAGTGAAATCCAGCTGCTGGAGGTGCATTCCTCAGTGCTTCTAGTAGATCCTGCCTGCCCCATGTCCACAGGTGGTCGGTACTCAGTGGGGGATTGGCTAAATGTCTGGACAGGAGGAGACCCCATCCTGCTGTTAGCAGCCTCTACCCTCTTTCCCCCTAACCCTCCTCCCTGCAAGCCTTTTTGGAAGCAAGTAGGCATGGCAAATGTGCAGTGTTGCATGAGCATACACTGACGAGCAGGGGTCAGCCCAGAATTATTTTCTTCATAAGCACTGCAGGCCTGGGAAGGGGCTGTTTCCAGCATGGGCTTCTGCAGGCTCAGGCTGAGCCGTTACGATGTGTGTGAATATGATGTTGCTTTTGCCTATTCCTGATTAACTTCTGTCCCCCAAAAGAAACAAAAAGTTAAAGCAAAACAAAATATTTAAAGCAAAATAAAAAGCATTGACAACATCATTGCACAATAAAAATAATTTCTAAACCTGAATCCTGGGTGCTGCCTCTGCAATACTGATTGGCAGGTAGAGAGATGATTAACTGTTGTGCTCTTTCCTCACTGTTGCTCTCTTTTACATGGCAGCTATCTCATAGTCTTTTCTGACAGCCTACTCTCATTTCCATCCTTTTGAAACCTAGACCTTATTGGGTCTTGTTTTTCTTTGTTTTCTCTGTTTTGTTGGTGCCTCTTGGTTCTGTCCCATCCTTTGCTTTGTGATCTTTGTCTCCATTCTGGGTGCTCTGCTGGTGTTTCTTAGTAGCCTTTCAGCTCCTTCCTCCCTGTTCCTCACCCTTCACACCACCTCCTTCCCTCACACGCTCCCTCTCTCGTGCAACATCCCACCGTTTCTATTTCTTACCCACATTTTCCTATTTGTTTTCTCTTCCCACACACTTCTCCCTGTCTTAATTCCTCCCTCCACTCCCAGCTGAATGTCAGCTATAGTATCATTAAGAAGTAATGGGAGCCGATTAAAAAAAAAATCTGATAGATTGGCATTTAGGACTGGATTTATAGGATCCTGTTCGTCTGTTTCATTTTTAGTGAAAGAATTTAAAACAATTCCAAAATCCATAAAAACTTTTCCAGGTTCTCACCTTATTTGAAACTGGATGTCATGGATATTCCATATTTTTGTCATATGTAGTGGTTTAGAGCTACTGCTTAACATGAGCTTGTTTTAATTGAGATCTCCATGATGGTAAACCTAAACCAGAACTGCATACTTCCATGTACTACAGGAGTAGTCTTTTATTTGAAGAGGTGCGCACTGGCATGCAGAGGATGCAGTCATTCTTCTAAAGAGCTTACGCCTGGACATGCAAACAGAAAACCCCTTCTTTTCAAATACACTTACGTCCTATTTACACAGGTCTTGCATGCCGTATCACCTCCTAATGTTTTCAGTCATAACCTGCTCACTGACTTTCAATTTCCAGCAATCGTCAACAGTAAAATGGTAAACCTTGTAGGAAAATGAAGGCTATTTAAAAGAAGTCACAGTGCATGTAGCTTTCACTGTTATGGTGTGGAAGTGACAATTGACTCTGCAAACACAGACAACTTCTGTGTGTTCATAATTTGTTTACTGCTAGTCAGACGTTCTCACTGTCCTTTTTTTCCATGTGTCTCTCAGTGCTGCGTGGAGTTGTAATGATTCAGGGACCAGGCAGCTGGTTAATGCAGCTCATGTTGTCACCCTCACGGGGCTTATTTGCCTACAGGCATGTCAGAAGGAACAAGTAATATAAGGGCATATATAACTGTAGTTGGCAGTGTACTGAAAAGATGCTGAAGCTCGCTTTAAATGAATAGCGTAGGACATCAGGAGCTAAGTAGCTGAGAAATAAGATAAATTTGCTTGAATGGAGCATTGCGTTTCTGTAGTTAGGCTGTGCCTGGTACTTGATCTAAATGAGGTATGTGTACATGGTGTGCAGTGTAGACATCCCCGGTGTGCTATTCGTACCTAACACTGTCTTGCACATTTTCAGTATCCAGCCACAGTTCACATCACCTGCACTTCTACACAACATAAGCGTGATGAGAGGGAGTAAAGAAGACAGAGCCAGACTTTCCTCACTGGAGTTAATGGCACAGGGTGTTACAGTGACCTTCTGCTCCCTATGTTCAGGAATGTGAAGGTTTGGGGTTTTTTCTCCCAAACCTTTGGGGAGGAGTACACAAGCCTGTAGAGTGATTGATAGTATATTAGCTGGTGTTTTGGGCTTTAACTATGTGCCTTCACAAGCCTGAGCCTGTGTGAGCTGCTTCATACTGGGCAAGGCAAGAGCAAACCACGTACCCTTTGCGTTGGTGCCATCTGCGCTTGGTTTAGTTTAGCAGCTGGGGATCACACTGCAGAGCAGTGAGAGACGCAAGCTTGTTCTGTCTCTCCATTTTGGATTATGACGCTTGACTAAATGTGTGTGTCCTTGGGTTTGCCAATCTTCTTTCCTAATTCTTCTCCTGCAACAGACACTATACGTTTTCTGAGCACTTTGCACCAGCATGCAGCAGACTGTGTTGTAAGGGAAACGTAGGAGATGGCCACACACATACACAAAAAAAAAAGTCTTACGAACTCTTGCGATGATCTGGTGTGATCATCTGTTGAGCTATTCCAAGGACCTGTATGGGTAAGTTGTTCCAAGGCCAAGTTTTCACTGAAGGGAGTAGAGAGAATCACGATTATTACTGAATTTGGTCTGTATATTGCGGCTGTGTTCTGTGGGAGAGGAAATGTTGGTGAGTTCAAAGCTATTGACTGGCAGAGGAGCCATGGAAGTTTGTAACCTTGCTGCCGCCCAGTATAATACGGTTTCTAGTTTGGATCAGTTCCAGCTGTCAGACCCCAATTTACTAACCATGTTGGGAAGGACACGAGCTTTCTTTTAGAAGGTCAGTATCATTTAAGGTTATTGAAAGCAAAGAAACTTGTTCCACCTTTATAAGGAAAACATTGCTCTGGAGTTTTTAGAAGCACACGGTTATAATGAATAACAAATGTATGGTACTTTGTGTAGTGTTTAGCTCAGCCTGGGAAAGAGAAAATAGTGGAAGTCTCTTCTTTCTGCCTGTGTGTTCAAACGAAAGAAAATCAAAGCTGTTATACCAGAGCTATATATCAGCTAATATATTTTAGGAACTGTGGAATGATCATAATTACAAAAAAGTCCTCCAGAGAGAAATTATGACTCATAGTTTATGTTCTCTTTAGTGTTGCTATGGAAAAAGAGGTTAGTGCCAATGGTCATACAGCAATATTAATCTCTGATCTGAAAGAAAAATAAATAACAATCTCTAGCTTAACCCAAAGCAGATTTATTCTCAGTTACTGCAGCACACTCCATTAAAGGGGATAACCATGTAAGAAAAATTAAAGATGACATTGATTATCAGTTCTCAACATGCAGTTAGAGAGAGTTCTTTATTTGAATTAGTGTGCACTTCAGACTCCCCCATTCCACTCGGCAGAGTGAGAGGAAGGGAAAAAAGGCATTTTGATCAAAAGGAGGGCAGGAAAGATCAGCCACCACCAACAGCTGCAAGTGTGCTGATTAAAATTTCTTTATGCATGCAGTTAGACGCAGCCTGGGGTTGATGCTAGTTCAAATGCAGATCCTGAAACAAAACCCTGGCAACGGGCAGTTTAAAGTGGTGGAAAGTGGCTATCAGCCTTTTTCCATTTATTTGGGAAAGCGAAGGCCTTAAGTCAGAGAGTGGCGGATACTTACCTACTGAGTCAGCACCCTGCGGGCTGCTCTGGCAGTTGTTTCCTGCCAGTTGTTTAGTTGCCTAGGCAAAGCCCTAACCAGGACTGGGGCCAAACAGCTGCGTGCTTGCTTTGCTCGGGTGGTAAATCTTTTTCTTTGCATGCAGGAAGACTACCTGACACCTTCCTCTTGACACTCAGAGCGAGTGTGGTGTGTCTTAGTGGGTCACAGTAAAACTTTTAAACTTTTCTACCTGAATACTCAACTTTGTTTTCCAGGGTTGGAGCTGCGCTTGCTCCACTGTAAGCAGTTACTGACAGCAAAGACCTTGCAGTCAGAACTTAGCTTGAAATTTTGCTCACAGTTCACCCTGCAAAGCAGGCTGTAGCCTTCCTTTCTGCCACACTGTTGTATCTGCTGTGCTGATGGCAGTAAAACTTTTTATTCTGTTGATGAGCTAAGCAGATTGGATTGGGGAAATACACAGATCTCATGTCCTGCATCCATGCACACAGGTCTTAGTGATGGCCACAGGAGTTGTACGTTTGGCCCAAAAACATTGTATGGCTCAGAGAGTCCTTTGAGCCAGCTGGAGGCTTTTCACTGACTTTCAGGGTTGGACAGTTTGCCCTCTAACAAATTGCCATTACTTCACTAATTCTCCTGAGTTTACCTCTTTTTTAAGCGTGTGACTATCAGTCACTTAACTGTTTGGCATTACAGTGTATAACAACAAATGGTTTTCATTGCATCAGAGTAAAGGGCATAAAGGTATATTTTACCTTCTGATCCTTTTCTTCTTCTTCTCTTTCTTCTGTCTCTTTAATCATCAAACATAACTTCAGTCAGGCTCATATGAGGGCTTTCACTGCACTCTTATTTGACAGTGAAATGGTCCAGAAAGCCCATATCTGCGCCTTTTCACAGAGGAGCCAGCTCATGGATTAGCACGTGGGGGTCAACAGGATGCTCTTTGACCTTTCCCCTAAAAGGGGACAGAAATGTCAGCTGGTTTTCTGGCGTTGAGAATGGAAGTATCAGGAGCTGCTGAGTGCTGCTAGTTTAAATATTTATACCATAAGGACTTTATCACACCCTTTTTCTTTGTGCAAAACTCCCGCTGATTTCAGTGGAGGTCAAACTCTGAATCTGTGCAGCAGCTAACAAGTCAGGTCTTCCAAGGAATAAGGGTATGAGTGGAGCTCACAGGCAGGTGCTTTCCCTGTGCTACCGTGTCAAGAAGGGTAAACAAGCAGTTTTTTAAAAAATAATTATGTAGACAGACCTGTCAGCACAAGCATGGAATACCCGTGCATATGCTTGACATCTGCCAGTTTGACAAGATCCAGGCACATACTTCAGATACTTGAAAGAATACAGTGCTGCTGGTGCCGCAGTCTGTCTCCTCCCTGAAACAGTAAGTTTTGCAGACTAATGTTTCTAGTCAGGACTCGAGAATGGAAGGAGAGGGGAAGAAACAGCTTGGGGGACATCTTGGGATCCTGAGCTTGCTTCTTCCTCTGGTTTATAAGATAGCGCAAAAGCCGACATTCATGAGTTGAGTAAACATTTTTCTCTCTTGCAAAACATGCTTTCTCAGTTTTGTTAGGATTACAGGCCCGCTCGTCCTTGTAAATGTGTGATTGCAATGGAGAAAACGTTTAATTCTGATGGCTGTGTGTGTGGCGTATCCTGAAGTGGGTATTTGAATTAATTCTCACAGATGCTCAGTATCTGCATTTCCAATGGTTTTACTGGATAGCATTGTAATGCTCTTAAAACACTGCGCATGGGATTCGTTTCAGCATCTCTAAAACTGGATAAAGCATGGCCAGGGGTATTGTTTGAATTAAAGCTTAGTAGGACAAACAAACCAGGCATATCTGAAAGCAAAATGTAAACATGATGCTGGGGTTCCTGGTTAGCGCTTCGTGGCTTCGGGAAGTTGACAGCTGTTACATAAAGGTTAAACGTGCATTCTTTGGTCTGTCAGTAAAATTAAGCCTGCTAAAGACTATGTGGCACTCTAGAAGACAAGAGTTTAACTGTGTGCATAAACAGAATATACACTTCAATATAAATATGCTTTCAGGACTATTTAAAGTATTAGAAGTGTGCTGCAGTCCAATAAAAAATGCAGATGGAGCTAGCAGATTTTGGAAAGTGCCTGACTACATTCAAATGGGCTAGAGATCTGACAAGTGTCTGGAAAGCAAAGCACTGGTGTTTGCATTGCTAAATAACAGCAGAGGGTGAGAAAGAAAATGGTATAGGTACAAGGGGGACATGAACTGAAGTAATAAATGCTTGACCTTTAAATTTCATCTTTGCCAACTTCTCAGGCTGCTTCTCCCAAAGACTGACATGGCTGTGTTTTATGTTATGCTTTTATTTGTCATATTTGTAGTTAGTTACAAGTAAAAATGACTGAAAACCATTGTAGTTAATACAAAATAAAAATATAGCTGCACGAGTTATGCCATGATTTTTCTTACAAACAGTATCTCCTATATGATACCATACACTTAAGAGCTTAACTCTTAATAGTACTCGCCTACACTAAGCTCTTATTGACTAACTTCCAGTGTGATTTACTGGTTACAGATATTACCCCCGTGGAGTAATATCTGTTAATCGTTTCATAATGGTATTTTTGCTGTAGTTTTTATTTCTTCTGTAATTTGTGATTCTAAATACAAGTTGAAGGAAGCAACCTTTTAGTGCAATGTTAAGTATCAGTAGAATTTTATATATATATAAAATAAAAATAACCCACTGCATAAACAAACAAGGATGTAAGGTAACTGTTGTGGGTATTGTGGTTCCCTTTCCTTCCTTCCCCCTTACCTTTGTTACAAAGTGACAGGAATGAACATTCATAGTGAACAAACTACCCTGTAACCTCTCATTTTCAATGGATTTTGAAAAATTACAGACTTGTAATTTTGAGAGAAGGTAGGTGGCTTTGATGAAAGTTATTAGCAGAGAATCAAATCCTGTGGCTTTGCAGACTCATCCTTACGTAAACTCATCCCTGCCATGAAGGTCACTCCATAACACATTGTTCCCTTTAGAAATGCCTAAAATAATATTTCACCTTTTTGAAAAAATTGTCCTTACATCCCTGTAATTATCTAACTCTTCTGTGTAGATATAGCTTTATATATGAAATAATTTGTAAAAAGATAAATTATGCTATTTTCAAAATACTCTGAGATACAAAGTTGTGCAGGTGCAAAGTTTGACAGAATATTGCTATAAAGACTAAGAATTAATTAGTGTTATCTGAGTATATATTCTTTAAGCTGGGAGTATAGTATTAATATTGTGGGTTGTTTTTTTTCTTTTTTTTACATTTCATAGCATTTCATACTTTCTTCAGACTATCTCCATGTTTGTATCAAATTCCTTCTATTTTTTTTTGTTTTCAATTTCTGATCCCTTAAAGGCGCAGTAACGGATCACACATTCGTGCTTGTCACTAGTGTACTTCCATAACTCTGGTAGATTGGAAAACATCTTTTCATTTCCCCCTAAACAGTCATTTCTTCTAAGTGAATAGCGAGAGATTACTGGCAAAAATCTTTCCCCTACTGAAATGGATAGAACAAACTTTTCAGCTTCGCCCTCTAAGTACTCTGCTCTTTTAGTTTTACAGTGTCGTGGAGCAAAGCCCCAAACAAGCTATACCTGTACGCACAGTTCCTGAGGCTGTTAGTCTTCGCAGAGCATGGCAAAGAAACCGAAATCAAATGTTCTCATTGGTATTTCTACCTTTACATACAAAACTACTCACAGTGCTGTGAAATACTGAGAAGAAAACAGAACAAAAATGTTTGGTTTTTGACTACGCTCCACGCATTCCTCTGACCTAACTATAAGAAAGGCAGCTGACCAGCTTGCTTCTACTAGACATACTCTTTTCTGCTAGTCTCTTACGCCAGCTGACAGCATCTCTAAATTAATAAACACCAGTGACTCAGCCTAAAACAGCGCATGTTGCAGCCTGTGTCATGGACCTCGTTCACTCTGCATTCCAACACAATGCAATAAATTACCACTGCAGAGAAAAGGATGGAAGAAACTGAATTGTTACTACCACCTGTGTAGCAGAAACCAGTTACTCGCCTAAGTAAAACCGTGCGTATCTGGAAGGCGAAGGAAGGCTCGGGTTGATTACGCTGTTTGGTCTATCTGCAGGACAGCTGCTTGGGCCGTTTCTTCGTCAGATTGTTCCATTTCCCCGCCGACTGGGTTGTTTCTTTCATCATACAGTTTCTGGCTAGAAACTTCTAGAGGCATCCTATACTCTTCATCATCTTCAACAATGGACAGCTCGATGTTGTTGTTCACCATGGCGTTCCCTTCCATTCTGGCTTCCTTCTCTAGAGAATCGGCTACTGCTTTGCCCTCCTCGGTCAGTGAGGTGGTAGGTGTCATATCTGAGTGCATGTCGGCAAATGACATTTCATCCTCATTCTCAGCTTGGTCGTTGCTTGTAGTTTCTGTTGGTCTGTCCTCAGCTTCAGCAGGGCTTTCTCCTTCACGGACTTTCTTCATGTTGAACGTGAGGGGAGATACTTTGAAAGCCGAACTCTTTGAAGAAGAGGATTTCTGATGATGTACAGTAAGCGATTTCTTGATCTTTTCTCTCCGTTCAGGTGAGACAATCTTTGTGCTGATCTTGTTCATCTTCTTCTCGATGTTTTGGCGGGAAAATGCTTTCTTGAGGCTGTCTACCTTCTTGAGGCTGGATCTTTTAATTTTCTCAGCTCTTGATTCTTCTGTTTTCTCCTCTGCACTGTCATCCACGTCATCTTCCTCATGAAACATTTCATCATCTGAACCCAATTCCACTGTGTGCAACGTTTCTTCTAGTGTCTTGTTCTCATCCACAGGCTGCTCCTCTTTTCCTTCTGTAATGCTGGGAATAGGCTCTTTTGCAAAAACACTGGCAGGGATCTCATTTTCCTCCTGAAAGAATTGACAATATTTGAGTTTCATAGTTCACGGGACACAAATTTAATAAACAAAGCACAACCCTGAACAATTACTTTTTTTTCCCCCCATGATGAGATGAAGGATGCTGAACACTTCTTGTTGTTTCAGTATATTTAACCAGTAACAAGCCACTCAAAGCCCACTGAACCATTATCTGGTACAGTTTAAGACTAATGAGCTGTCAGCTGTAAGATTTCTCTTTCAGAGTGACTTGGAATGTAAACAGAATGGAAATCCCATTCTTTGTCATTTAAATTAGATACTCATTTAATAAGACTTTAGCTGTAAAGTTGTACACCTATCCCTGGGCAGAAGGGATTGTATGGTGACTAAGGAGGTCATTCTATGGAGGCCTGCGTAGACCTATAGAAGTCATGTAACCCCCCAGAGCTTTCAGTTTCTCTAGCCAAAGACTGGGAATATCTCTGCAGAGATGTTGGTTGCATCTGAGGTACCTTAGATGGCAAATGCAGTTAGCACTTTCACTGTATTTCAGAAAAACGTATGTTGCTGTTAAAAATGTATTGTTAACACTGAGATGCCGTGCAGTCCATGACGTTTAGAGTATGTGCTATTTTACAGCTCTTTACAGAAAAAAAACCATCAAATTTTGTTGGTAAATTGGTAAATATTAAAAATATGGACAGGAAAACTCCTTGAAAAATAGTAAGTAAAAAAGTTTATGGCATACAAAAATAAACAGACATAGAAAATACTAGTAGTCACTTCTAGCTAAGAGGAAAATGATTGCTTTTGAGAAACAAAACCAAGAAAGGGCATGGAAAGAAAAAGGTACCTGAAAACAAAACCAACTGAACAAGAGCAGAAGCTGCAACTGGTAACGAAGGATGTCTGTGACTACCGAACGCAGCAGCTCTGCAACCCCAAGCAGTTCAGAGGCAGCACAATGAACACTCTGTTCTGCGGTAGGTTTGGCCGGCATCTGCCCATGCAAAGAAAACCAGGCTCCTCACACACTCCCTTTTCTTTTCAGAATCGTTTAGCCTTAGATCTGCATATTCTCTTTTTATTACCTTTTTATCACCTTCAGACAGAGTGCATGCAATATCATCTACTGTTATTGATTTGAAGGATTTTTTTTTTGCCCCCCTTTGCCCCCCCAGTTTATCTTTAGATGCGGGAAGCAGTAAGTGCTGAGTGAAATGGTTGTAATAGTCTCAGATCTGTCCCTAGTGGGCCTGAGAGTACAGTTAAGGGGAAAAAAGGCCACAGACACTTCGAAGTTCACGCTCATTATTTCAGGACTGAGCATACAGTTGTGATGACTGGAGAGAACAGTGTCTTGAGTTAAATTTGCTGTCACGACTGTATAAGGATGTCTTTATGAATATACCACAGTACCTTGTACGTGGTTGCTTTTAAAAACAAAATACTCCCCACTACCTCGTAGCACTTCTGGAACTCAAAAATATGCACGTGGACAGGCAGAGTCATTTTATACCATATATACACAGTATGTAATCATATATACTGTGATTCAAGTGTGTTGATGAGTATCCCTTGGTGATAAGAAAATGAAAAGTACTAAAAATTGATGGCTGTTTGACAGTTTGTATGTGCTTTGCTTCTACGGTTTCCACACACCTTCCTGGACCAGCAGCCTCAGTCAGATACACTGGCACAGATGAAGCTTTCCAAGCCCTTTGCCGGCAGTGGAACATCTAATAAAGCCAGCTTTCTTCTCCTAACACCTATAATGTTGATGCAACTATCGGCAACAGTGACCAAGATAACAAAACAAAGAAAACCTGCAGCAGCTTTAAGTGAAAACAGCTGTAACTGCAGTACAAATATTTATATTTTCTCTCCATTTCAGTTAATGAAATGTGAATTACATGAGTGGGTGCAGTGTTAAATTATTCCCCAGAGCATTAGAACTCAGCATAAAGCATGATTTACGTGTCTTTTGCATTCTTTCCAAACCTAGGTAATCACGTACAGTTTTAAGCATCTCAACATTCAGGTGTAAGTGCCTGAATGGCATAGAAAACTCTGATTTTAATGAGTAAAGATGGGATGTAACTTTTAAAGTATTTAATCTAGGCAAGTGGTGCCGTATGAGATTGATCACAGTGCAGTCCGAGCCAGAGATGGGCCTGTGGGGCTCATCTCAAGGTCAGTTTAGCTCTGTGCCTACAGTATTCACATTAAACTGAAGTACTGCATGCAGTCTCTAGAAGAACATGGACATGGATTTTGTTTCAATTTTAATCAAATTTGTGACTGAGTAGAAGAGAGACTGTCAAACTATCCATATTTATAAAGGGAAAAAAAGCAAAAACAATATACTACACAATAATGAGCTAATGATTCAATTAAAAGCAGATCCTAGGTAGTCTTTGGCTATCAGACAGTACTGGCATTCAAGAAATTACCTCTCTGTCCAAGTTTCCTGCATGGCCCTGGAAAACATCAGCCTCTGGACATCTATTACTCTGCTTGCAAAATAGGAATGACATGCTTTCCTGTCTCATGTTTCTAAAAGACCTTAGGATCACAGGAACTATTAAAATGCAAATGAAAATAAATTAAGTAAAATGCATTGGAAATACAAAGGTGCTGTAGTAGAAATGCTCTGTGGTGGAACAGACATCTCTGTTTCAAATACAGTTCCTGATAACATGTTGTAAGTGCGCTATTGATAATTTTTTGGTCTAACAAGTTTATACGACACCTATATTTTGTTTTGATACATTTTTCAAGCAGTCTGGTATTTCATTTAGGAAGACTAGAACAATACACTGAAAAATGCCAACTGTTACAAACTGCGTAACTATTTTCCATGCCAAAAAAAGTAGAACTTTGATCTTTTCTTCTTGATCTAATCTAAAATTCTGAGAAAGCAATACATCTTTTTATTTTCCACATCTGAGTTCAAAAACAGCACTTGCATTTTCTCAGATGAGCTTGACTGTAGGTAGCTAGCTCCTCTGAATTTTATTTTTCCATGTAGGAGACAAACAGACTTATGCAAGTTCTCTGTGTAAAACAGCTCTTGCTAATAGTATTAATACTTGCAAAGTTAAAATCAGTGCCTTCCCTGTGGCTTTGATCAGCCATTCTCGGGAAGTTTCTATAGGTCATAATCTCAACCCTATATTTTACCAGGAAGGAAGATAAGATCCGTAATGGCGTACGACAAAATTGGGCAGCCTGAGTGAAAAGGTAGTTAATTTACTCAAGAGTGCTGAATCCCTGGTGCTGCGTAAGGGAAATTAGTGTGCCTTGCTGTGGATGTTTGTTAGGTGTGTGGTAAGAGGCCATGGCCTTCAAGAAGGAGAAATGGCATTTTCCCATGCTTACAGCAGTCCAGGCTCCTCTGTCCTTTGTAGATGCTGTTATATGCCTAAATGATTACTAGTCTAAAACTTGTTTTGCTGCACAAAATAGGTCAAAAGATGACAAATCCTTCTAAAAACAGCTATAGCTCCACCTCCTTTCCTTTGGACAAATACATGCACTTCAGACCTGGATGTCACCAAGGGGAGGGAGGAGGGCAGGGCGCAGGCTGGGACCCCGGGCAAGGAGGAAGTTGCCGGTTGCCGATTTGCACGTCCCACAGGCTGGGGTGTTTTGGGAGCACGTTGTGGGTTTGGCTGCACCAAACCTCCTACAGCACAGCTGGATCAAGTCCTAAGAGTCATGTGAGCTGTTTTTGTCATTAATCAATATAAGAGTATTCTCCCTGCAAGGCTCCAGTGGGAAATTTAGTAGTTAGATAATAGCATTACCAGTTTGTAATTCTTCTGTTTCCCTCACTTGTTGATTTTTGAGTTTGAAGTTGCTTTTTCAAGAGGTTATTACAGTGACCCAAACAACAGGATGCAACCAAATGGCTAATTTCCTGTGCCTTCCTCTTGCTTCATTTCAGGATGGGGCATTTACCAAGAGCAGCATCTGAAAGGGGCTTGAATATTAGCGTGCTTGACCCCAAGGTGTCATTTTGACTTATTTTACCTGTCCTATTCACCAGGAAACATGACAGTTAATTGAAAAATTAAACATGAGCCTTTTTTATCTTGCATTTTGCTTTTGCAGCTAAAAAAGCAAACAAAACCCCCACCAAACCAGAACCAAAAAGCTGGTCATGTGGCAAGAACAAAATAGAAGGGAACAATGCCAAAGCTTAACAAGGATTTTTAAAACAGTCACTTCAGTGTTTTGCTAAATTGCTGTGTCACTTGTGGCATTTGTAATAACTTTTGCATCCTCAAATGCATGGAGTGGAGCTCCACTAAAATATGTCACCAATTAAAGAAGTATATGCAAACTAGGAACAATGCAGACAGGCTAGGGAGAGAAAACTAAGAGCATTTTAATGGAAAATATGTAAATAGCTGAACTTTTCTAAACGCAGTTCATTCTCAGCATGTACGCTGAGGGAAAGCTGATGCTGGCGAGCTGCAGCATGGTTTCAGAAAATGTGGAGCTGGAGCTCAGTCGTGTTCTGGCTGTGCTCAGTGCCCCCACCAAGTATCAGGGAGTTTGAGGTATATGGTGAATACAGAACGGAATCACAAATGTATATTTTTATTTTCATACTGAGCTGTCTTCCTAAGCTGGAAAAGCAGGTCCTAATGAGAAACGTGCTGTGTGAACTTTGAGATTGATTTTTTTTTCAGTGGAAAAGAAGAATCCCCCCAGCTGAAGAGAGGTCTCGTACATCCAGATTTCCTTTTACAGAAATATGGCGTCAATATGGCCTCATTGCTCCGACTTCTCCTTCCTGCAATTGTTTTTCCATGGATTCCTGTGTGGGGCAGGGCAGAAGCCAAGCCAGCCTTCTGCTTTTCCCGCTGAACAATTATCCTAGCAAGGCAGTGGCCCTGCTGACTACCACGTCGTCCCACTTCCAGCTTGCAAGGACACCCTGCAGGGCGGTTTCAAGGAGGTGGGCACGTAGGTAGGGCACCTGCCCAGGCCGGCAGCAAGCGTAGGGGCACGGCCTGGTGAGCACCCACCATCCCTCCGGGTGCGGCCACTTCCCCAGTGGAAAATCCCAGCTCCTCCCAGGCTCTGCTGGAGAAGGCCCCCGGTGCTGCCCACCCCAGCCACCCTCCCACACCCTGGGAAGCTCCGCTAGCCGCCCTGGTTTTCCAGAGAGCCACGCTGCCTTTTAGCAGCAGGCCAGTGCCAGGAGCAATTCCCAGTTGACAGCTGAATTTTTTTTTACTGAATTTAACTGCAGTGTTTCTTTTCTAAGGCTTGTTTTCCTCATCTGCATCAGCTTGGGATCGGTTAAGTTCATCTCCCCCCGCCATGGCAACATATTTTCCAGTGAGAGATGGGAACAGAGTCAACTAAAGCCTTGTAAAAGCAACGAAGAACAGTCCTGCTGTCCAGGTCCAAAGGTACCAGCCCGGTGATGGGCAGTGGAGAAGCAGTGGATTTTCCTTAGCTGCTGTTCTGGGATGCGGGGCCTGTGCTGTTTGCTTTGGGGTTGTGCACTTTAGGATCCAATATTAAGGAAAGGCTCGGAGGTGTAAGTAAGACTTAGCTTTGCAATACTATTTAGTGTCATGAAACAAGCAAAGCCAGCCCTCCCCTGTCAGGACACTGCTTTACCCTTCAAACCCTTCTTGGTGAGTTTTACTGTTACTTTTCACCCAGTGCCTGCAAATCACTGCCTCTAGGCAGCAGCAATGGGGACCTCCAGCCAAGGTAACATTAACTGCCCTGCACACCCACAGCTGTGTTTTTGTCTTTCTGCACTGTGTCATCTTAAAATGCTAAAATTTGCGTTCTGTGGAGGAGGGCAGCATAGTTGTAACAGTAAGGCCTTAATTCTCATGCCTGGAAGTAGCAGAAATGCCACAAAATTACCTTCCCCCAGGCCACGCTGGTGCACGCTGCCCATGAGAAGCATTCAAGGTCTAGGTCTGAACCTGGAGGCAGGAGCCAGTCATTAGCTAACGGGGCCTGGAAGATGGCAGTGTTTTGACTTACAGGAACAGATCTTAAAATTACTTGCAGAAGCGCAGAGAACATGTGTCTTTTAATTTACCCAGTCCCTGGAATAATTTCCACATTCCTTCTGGGGTGGAAACCACCATGCTCAGTACACACTGCAGCTCCTCCTCTTTTGGCTTGACAAGCCTGGACTGTAATTTGGGAGAACAATAAGCAGAGAGGTGGGGGCTTCCTTTCTGGGGGAAGCGCCTGTGCACTAACCAGGCCTGCCAGCTTTTAAGATCAAGTACTGCTCTGTTGTTTTGGGTTTGTTTAAATAGGAACAAAAAAACCCCAACAACCCAGGGAGCAGAGTTATCAACTGACAGATTAACAACCCAGCCGACAAGTTTAGTGTGAGGAGCTGGTGATGTGCCCGAGCTGTGGCTGCTCCAGCCCCACCTTCACCCTCCTTCCTTCCCCAGTGTATTGTGGAGGTCTGTCTCTTTTTTTTTTTTTTTTCTTTTCTTTTTAAAGATGTGAAAGTCACGTCCTGTGTTTAGTTAAAGCTCATGCGGTGTTCTGTCCAGACCATTGCTTAAAAAGGGGAAAATATGCAAACTGCTGCTATCACTGGATGGACTCCCAGCGAGCTGAGTTTTTAGCTGAATTTTTAAGCTCATCCCTGAATGGGCCAGAACAGCCTGAGGAGCAAAGCGGGGTGTGAGGATGAGTGCGACAGGGAGCTGCAGCCCTGCCCCTCTCCTGCTTCTGAGGGCAGATCCAATGGCAGTTTTTAGGGGCAGTACTATAAGTTAGCAAAGTGGGCTCTTCTCTCAAGTTTGCTAAATAAAAGGCCCCTTTTTGCAAGTTTACTTAACAAAAACCCCAAAAACAACACAACAAAACAACTTTCCCCACATATACTAAGAGTTACTACAAGGCTCTTTCCCCAAGTTTGCTGAGAATAAGAGACGGCTCTTTTCCCGAGTTTGCTAAGAGTTAGTAAAACAACATCTCCTTCCTCAGGTTTGCTAAGAGTTACTAAAAGATAGCTCTTTCTCCAAGTTCGCCAAGAGTTAGAGGGGTCTTTCCCAAAGTTTGCTAAAAGTTAGCAAAAAAAAAAAAGAGGGCTCTTTCCCCATGTTTGCTAAGATTTAGCAAAAAAAATAAAGGGCTTTTTCCCCAAGTGTGCCAAGAGTTACCAAAAAAGGATCACTGTTTCCCTAGGTTTGCTAGGAGTTACCAAAACAGGCTTTTCCCCCAAGTTTGTGAAGAGTAAAAGTGGGCGTTTCTCTTAAATTTGCCGAGAATCAAAGAGGGCTCTTTCCCCAAGTTTGCTAAGAGTCAGCAAAAGACCGCTCTTTCCCCATGTTTGCTAAGATTAAAAGAAGGTTCTTCTCCCAAGTTTCCTAAGTTAATAAAAAGACAGCTCTTTCCCCATGTTAGCTAAGAGTTAGTAAATCAAGTCAGCTCTTTCCCCAGGTTTGCTAGGAGTTAGCAAAACAGGCATTTCCCCCAAGTTTGCTGAGAGTAAAAGTGGGCATTTCTCCTAAATTTGCTAAGAATCAGAGGGCTTTTTCCCCCAGTTTGCTAAGATTAAAAGAAGGGTTTTCTCCCAAGTTCGCCAAGTTAGCAAAAAGACAGCTCTTTCCCCAAGTTTGCTAAGAATAAAAAGCGGCTTTTTGCCCAAGTCCGCTAGGAGTTGGCAGAAACAGGCTCTTCCCTCGAGTTTGGGAGCGATCTCGGTGGGGCCGGGAGCCCGGGCGAGGGGACGTGGGGCTGGTGGTGGGGCCTCTCACCTGGAAGATGAGCACCTTGAAGCGGTCCCGCCGGAGCAGCTGTGCGTGATGCTGCTCCAGGCGTCGCACCTGGTCGCATTGCCTCTCCAGCCGCTCCCGCACGGCCCGGGTGTGGGCGCACACCTTCCGCGACTTCTCCAGCAGCTTCTCCACCGCTTCCCCCGTCGCCCCGTGGCTGCGGCACAATTTCCCCAGGTCTCCCTGGATACCCCGCACCGCCCCTTCCAAACCCCGCTGCCTCTGCTCCATCTGCCTCTGCTGCCCTTCCACCGCTTCCAGCATCGACACCAGTTTCTCCAGCAAGGCCAGGACGGTCAAGGCGTTCACCTGCCCCCCGACCGCCTCCGACGGAGGGAGCGGGGGGACCGCGCTGCCTCCCGCCGCCTCCCCCATCGCGGCGCCGGGATGGGGCGCTGGATGCCGGCGCCGCTCTTAAGGGCTGAACCTTCCCCCTCCCCCGGGGAGGTTTCGGGCAAAGCCCTGCCCCGGCCCCGGCCNGGGCCGGGACCGTGGCCGGGCCCCCGGTGCCTCCCCCCATCCCGTATCACCTCCCTTTTTTAAAAAACAAGGGGGGATTCTCGCCCCAGGCTCAGCGAACTGCGGCAGTCGGCTCCTCGCAGGCATCAGTAGATGGCAGGAGATACCGCGGAATGCGGCTGGGGACGGGAGGGAAAAGAGCGGCCGGTGGAGAAGGGGATGGAGGGGAAAGGAGGAAAAGAGGGTGTCGGTGGTGGTGATGATGGTCCGGGAGAGTTTGTGGGTGTCGATTGGAGTTAAAGCCTGGCGGTTTATCGGAAGGAGTTAAGCTAATAATAAAAAATAAAAGCATAAATTATTATTAAACATGGCAATTATAATAATCTATAATATAAGCTATAGCAGTATATAACAATCACGTATAACAATATCATTAGTTGGTATCATTATTCTTCTATAATATTAAAATACTTTCAACTATGTGTAATAATTGTAATAATTCCCATACTTATAATATATTCACACAGGGTGAATCAAATCTCCCAGCACACCGAGCAAGCACCCCATGCAATACCAGACTGGGTTTTTTTAGTAATAATTTAAATCCTCCTCCTTATTACGTTTTTTAAGAATAATGTTGATAATGATTTCTGTTCTGTTCTGTTCTGTTCTATTCTATTCTATTCTATTCTATTCTATTCTATTCTATTCTATTCTATTCATTATGTTTTTTAATAATAATGTAGATAATGATCATTCCATTCCATTCCATTCCATTCCATTATGGTTGTTATTGTTGTTATTTAAACCACCACCCCCACACCCCACCAGTCTGGTGTTGCATGGGGTGCTTGCTTGGTGGAAGGAGTGCCGGGAGATTTTCATCGCCCATAATGTGAGATTCGCTGGGCACTCTGCTTGCCCTGACTGGATTCTCTGATGTTTCTTTGGTAAAAAATCATAGGGTTAGGATGGCTGTTTTGGAGGAATAGGGATAAACTGGGTGCGGTGGCAGAGGGATGGCGTTTTCAAGCTTTTGCGAAGCACCAAAAGGAGCTACTTGGCGTGGAGAAATGCCAAGCTGTTTATTTAGAATAATACATAACTGTTCCCAGGTCTGATCCAAAGCTGTTATTGTCAGGGAAAATATTACAAAGTTGCACGGACTTGGGTTGCTCATCTGCGTGCTGACGTTCTCAAGCACAGTCAATTTCTTTTTATCGTCTGTTCTTAACATTTGCCTGGTAACAGGACTTTTTGCTGCAACGCAGATGTTTCTAATACTTGGGTATGTAGAATTCTAATACTTGGGTAGCTGCAATATAATATTTTCTAATACTTCAGTATAATTCCTCCACAATTTTCCTGCATCCTGTAGATTAAAAACATGTGTTTGGAGTCCAAATGGCCCTGATTCTCACCCTTTTTTTTTGTACACAGAAACCAAAATATTTTAGTCATTTTACCATGAAAAGGAATAAAAATTAATGACTTAAGAATAATGCAAATGAGTTAGCTGTTTCAATCACCGCGTGTTCGAGCCCCTGAATGTTCTGCAGCGTTACCATTAGTATCTCATTTTTTGGTCCTTGCTTTTCTTCAGGCTGCAACTTCTATTCCTCAAGTTGTGGGAGCCTGAAAAATGCGTTTGGTGAGTGAGTTCACTTAGGAAAAAAATCGCCGAGTCTGCCAGAGTTGTCAACAAGGAAAGTATGCCGAGACTGTAAAATATGCAGGCTCTGAGGGGAGTGGACATATTTTAAAGGCATTAACCTAAACAAATCCTTTCTGTTTCCGCTGGCTCTCCCTGGCAGCACTGCCTGCTACGCCCTTGCTAGGACATTCGTGTTTCCAAAGGGCTGCCGGTGTCCGCCCCTCTTGGTGCGGGATCCTGCCCAGCTTCCTTCCTTGCTCTCTCCCTTTTTTTTGGCTAGGACCTTGGAGCCTGGGCAGGGAGGAGGCGTTTTTGCAGAGAGCAGCAGATGACGTTGCTCTGGTGGGGTCTAACGCGCTGTCGGTGGGTGGGAGAAGAGCAGGAACTCAAACTTGTCGCAGTTTATAGCGGAGATGGCGCACCGGGCTGGGCCGGGTGGCGGAGGGGAGGGATGGAGAGAGGCCACTGCCTCCAGCAGTAGCACTCCTGCTTTTGCTCTCCCGGCAGCCTTCTCCCTGGGAAATCCAGAGGAGCAGCAAGCCCAGCTCTCCCTGTCTCTGTCTCAGCTCCAGTCCTTCCTGTCCCTTTTTCCCGTGGAAGGAGCAACCCAACTCTGTCCATGCCCACCTACATACCTTTCTTATGGCAAAATCCCATGTTTTTTCCCCCAAATTAATTTTTTCTTCAGTTTTGATGAGCTGAAGTTTTGATGAGTTTTGAGTTTTGATGGTGAGGCCCTGGCCTTGCTGTGGTCCCGGCTGCTGGACATGCTGGCTTTCCAGCCTGGCTCTGGTTTGCACTTTGGAGCCTGTCTCCCTCAGCCTTTCTGCATCAACATTCTACTCTACGTGGCACATTTGCATGCTGGAGAAGACAGGGCATGCTGTCTTTGCGATCTAAATAGACTCTCTCCTGACTCCAGTTATGAGCCTTCTGCAAAGGTTCTGAAAGCTTTTGAGTGTTTCAAACTCCCATCCCTGTGTGCATCCTAGGGAAAAGCTGCAATGCCCCATGACAGCCAGCACAAAATCCAAAGTATGGTTTCCCGGTTAGTGCTCTGCGCTGGTAAAGCAAAGCCAGGGACAGCAGCCTTGATGAAGCTGCAAGGCCTGTCAGCACCCACCGCCGGGGGTTCCTCGGGGGTCCCCATGTCTCAGAAGGTGCCGTGTTGCCCCTGTGCTCCCTGCCCAACATTGCCACTCGGGTCACCAGCCCCAAGGCGATGCTGTGGGGAAAGGAGGGCTGATGAGACCAGGAATAAGATGGCCCCAAATGGGTACCTCTTCCAGCCAGCCGCTGAATTCCAGCTCTGGGTTTTGACACCAGCTGTCAGCTCTGATTACCCATCGCCTTTGTAACAATGCTGCCAGGCTGGCTGAGCTGCCAGCGCTTGGAGGAATCAGAAACCTTTTATGCAGGTTTGGGTTTTTTTTTTTTAGTTTTATTGATTAATTCGGCAGGATAGCGGAGGAGTTTTATTGCCAAATTACAATGCAGGTTTTACCACTGAGAAACTTTCTAGAGGAAAACATTTTGCGTTTATTTAGAAAGAAGAAGCATTAAAGAGATTAAATTTATCAGGGTCATCCAATGTAAGTCAAGAGTTCTTTTCATGTAAAATCAATGTGTGTGAATTACACGGACAGAAATTGGAGGTTAACTCACTCATTAGTCACATGATGTTTGATGCTGGAGCATTACTGATAATTTATTAGGCATGGAATAATAGGCAAACCAATATGACAGGAAAGAGTGGAGAGAGGAATTAATAGGGGAAGGAAGAATGGCAGGGATGGTACAGGTCATCCTCAGCTTACTGAATTTCATGTCCAAGCTCCCACTGACTTTAAAGGTATGGCGTGAGGCCATCTAACTGTGTGAATGCAGGTAGGTGAAGAGCTGGTTAATGAGAAGAGCTGCAGGAAGCATGGGAGGAGAGCCCAGCAAAGGAGGGTGGGTGCCTCGAGGGGTCTGATGTCTGCTCCCAGGGGTCCAGGGGAGAAAAGAGAGTACAAATGGGATGGGGAGAAGCGATGCTGTGCCTACTGGTGGAGGGACCAGAGGCATCTGCAGCCAGTGAGCAACTGAAGACACGAAACTTGGTTGCCTCTTGATGGAGGGTTTCTCTGAGGGCTGGTCCTGGGTCACAGTAACAATTCTCTCCCGTGGGTCTGCGCCTTCTGTTGCAGTGGCACTTGTCACACCATGGGAGCCTCTGCCTTTCAGCCAGGGTTGGTTGAAACTGGCAAAAAGCTTCTGGGGAAATGGAGGCCAGACCGGCCGATTCGTTAAACACGCATGGTGATGGAGGGAACCTTGTGTTATTCGGCAGTGAGGCTAAAAACACTGGTGGGATTTGTCCCAGCAGAAGGCATTTCTTCCCCTTGGCCACAGGCTGCTTCTTCCAGTGGCACAGAGCAGAGGAATTAGTCCATCAATCCTTAATGCTGCCTTTTGATGTGTTTTAAAATAAAACAGTGTGTCTGTTATGAGCCAGTTTCACCGGCAGCACCCAGTTTGTGTTGTGCTGTACAAGCATTAGAGAAGAAACGCAATAGTTTAGAGAAACAGTGGCTGCTTTACTGCATTGCCTTTGGCACTGAGCAACCAGTTTGGACCAGTACAACTAACCCAGCCCTGTGGATAGATGCCAGTAAATGCAGTGGATTATTGACAGCCTCTCCTTTAGCACTCAGATTTTGAGAAGGCATCAGCCTCCCAGATGTGATGTAGTGTTCTGTGTATAGGAGCAAGTGCTGGGTCAGGGTGAAGTCGCTTACCACTTCACAGCTCCTGGGGCGAGGGAGACAACCCAGGAGGCTGCACGCACCACGGTGGGCATGCAGAATATTTAGCATGAGGTGAGCAAGTGGAAACCCACCACCTGTGTACAAGGTGGATTGGGATCTGGGCAGCTTGGGGGCCCTGGAAGGGGAGGAGTTGGTGAAAAGGGAGCTGTAGAAGAAGGATGAAGCATCCTCAGTGCACTGGCAGCACGAGGCTTTGAGAAGCGGAGAGAGGCGGTGGGTGAGGCACTGGCTGGAAGAGGCTCCAGGCAGAGACCACCCCCTCCTGCCGCCCCATCTCTGGGGTGCGCAGAGGAGCAGGGCATCGTACCCTCCCTGCAAGGGCTCTGCTTGTCCCAACGGCCATCCAGGTCGCTCTGCGAAGGAGGGAACCCCCCAGGGCCTGACTCCTAGCTGGCGACTCCATGCAAACAAGAGTAACGGTCTTTGGAGAGCTAATATGTGAGAATGGGAAATTTGGAGAGTCGCTGCTGGGAGAAATTTTAATATCTGGGGAGAGAGAGAGAGATGAGGCTGGCTGACGGGAAATGTATCATCATAAAAGAACATGAAACTGCAATTTTGCTCTCTTGTGCAAACGGTATCCAGCAGAACTTAATATGCAACGAAGAAATCCACTTCCACTTTATCGGCCAGACTAAATCATGTTATGCACAGGAGACTTTCTTTTGCCGTGTGCCAAATAGTAATAATTCTGTGCAGACTTGTAGACAAGGAAAAAAAATAAGCCACATAAAAATACCATATGTGCCAGGCATTTTATGTGTATTTCCTCAGACATTTGAGGAGCACAATAATAAACTACTTTTTTCTTTGAAAAGCAAATTAAGTTTATGCGAAAGGGGAAATAATAGTTTCCTTAGCTTCAGATAAAGGAGAATATTTCAGACGCTCAGTTGGACTTTTTAGCAGCTCGAACAAAAGCGAGGTCAGGACACAGATTGAACAGATACAAATTGAACAGCATATGGCCAGTCAGACTGGACTTGCCAATTTATTATATTCATCTAGCAAATATGTGGGGCACAGAGCAGGATAAGCAAGTCCATTAATATCAGGATAAAAAAAGATACAGAGGTGATATTAAAGGGACATGAAAAATGGCAGGATCTGCAGGATGGGCCATGATTACCTACAGGGAACTAACTCTGCTTTTGGAGCAGAGAAACAGCTTCATCCTCGACACCTCCTCCCGTGGCCAGGCCTTTGTGGTGGGTGTGAGGATCTGCGAGGTCACAGCGACCAGGGAACTGGAGCTTATTTTTGTGAAAGCCTTTTCCAACTGAAAGATTGACTTTTTGGAAGCGTGGTTAAAATGCTCCAAAATTTCCTCCAAAGGTGCCAGCTTCTTTTGAAGAAAATGCTGGGGTTTTTTTTCCCCAATTTCAGATCAGAAACTATATATGGTGTTCCACAGGGATCGGTATTGGGGCCAGTTCTGTTTAACATCTTTATCAATGATCTGGACGAGGGGATCGAGTGCACCCTCAGTCAGTTTGCAGACGACACCAGGTTGGGTGGGAGTGCTGATCTGCTTGAGGGTAGAAAGGCTTTGCAGAGGGATCTGGTCAGTCTGGATCGATGGGGTGAGGCCAATGGTATGAGGTTCAACAAGGCCAAGTGCCAGGTCCTGCACTTGGGTCCCAACAACCCCATGCAGCACTACAGGCTTGGGGAGGAGTGGCTGGAGAGATGCCTGGCAGAAAAGGACCTGGGGGGGTTGGTCAACAGCCGGCTGAATATGAGCCAGCAGTGTGCCCAGGTGGCCAAGAAGGCCAACAGCATCCTGGCCTGGATCAGGAATAGTGTGGTGAGTTGAACAGTGACTAGGGAAGTGGTTGTCCCCCTGTACTTGGCACTGGTGAGGCCCCACCTCGAGTACTGTGTCCAGTTTTGGGCCCCTCACCACAAGACAGACATTGAGGTGCTGGAGCGGGTCCAGAGAAGGGCAACAAAGCTGATGAGGGGTCTGGAGTGGTATAAGAGGGGTCTTATGAGGAGCAGCTGAAGGAACTGGGGTTATTTAGCCTGGAGAAGAGGAGGCTGAGGGGAGACCTTATCGCTCTCCATAACTACCTGAAAGGAGGTTGTGGCGAGGGGTGTGTTGGTCTCTTCTCACAAGTAACAGGCAATAGGACAAGAGGAAATGGCCTCAAGTTGCGCCAGAGGAGGTTTAGATTAGATATTAGGAAAAAATTCTTCACTGAAAGGGTTGTCATTCTGATAACAGGCTGCCCAGGGAGGTGGTGGAGTCACCATCCCTGGAGGTATTTAAAAGATGTGTAGATGTGGTGCTTGGACATGGTTTAGTGGTGGACTTGGCAGCGCTAGGTTAACAGTTGGACTTGATGATCTTAAAGGTCTTTTCCAATCTCAGCAATTCTATGATTCTATGGAAACAGAGCTACTTTTCCCTTTCATTTTTGTATATTTCTGGAAACAAGAGAGGTGTTTTTCAGAGAAAGGCAGAGATAATCTGTCTGCGTTCTCTTTCCTCCTCCATTAAAAGAGAGCGAAAATTAGAACGCATTTAAGAATTTGAAGTTGAATACACATGCATGCTTTTTCTTCTAGGATACTTTTTATTACAATACATTCTCAATGAATGGTCTGAAATCTGAATGTCTTTTGAAATTTCCTAAGGAACATTTAAGAGAGCAACCTTCTTGGAAAGGAGAAGGATGGTCAGCTCCTGTGAAGACTGGCAGAGTGTTCTCATGTTGCTCTATGGAGGGTGCTCAAGGTGATGCCACTTCCTAATGGAGGGGAGATTTTCTAGCAGTAAATCAGGGATTATCATCAGTATTGTGCTAAAAAGAAGTCTTCCTCTATCTGGCACATCCCTCGGGATTGTCATTATTGATAAAAAGCTGAAAGAAGAACCTTCCCTGCTTTGTAATGAGGTTGTTTTGAAGAAGATGATAATGAAATCACATTTAATGGAAGCAAATAGAACATTAATTATGTGAAAAGCAGGTGAATTGAGGAGATCTGTTTTCTGCAGATAGCTGGGGAGACTCGAGTCACTTTTGGTCTGCAGACACACTGCCATTCATATCCCTTGAATCTTTTATTTGGGATGACCTGGAATCGAGAAAGTGTCTTTCCCTCATTGCTTGAGGCATCTGTCATGTTGTGCCATGCGACTTCATGTTGTTCAAGTGACATCGCGGGAGATAACAGTGCAATGCAAAGCCAGGCATGATAAATATGACATGGCATGTCCAAAACCATACTTGCTTTTAGTAGATCAGTTATCCTTTAAAAGCTGGTATTTAGGTTTGTCCTTAGATAATGCAATAGCTCCCGTCTCTGGTAGGAATGATGTCAGCCTGAGTTACTGTTTCTGATGAGCAGCGATGATGGGACAAGATGGCATGAAAAGGAAGAAAGAACAGCAGACTCTGGCTGCGCATCCCAGAGCTCTTTTCTGAGTACTTGGTCAAGGTGAGGTTCGTGGGGCTGAGCATGATAATGATGGGCAGAATGGTCAAACGGGATCTGTCACAGGCCGGCTGGCCTCCCTGGTAGCATTTGCTTACCACAGCACTCGATTTTTCTCTGTCCTTTTTATCCTCAGGTCACCACTAGCACGCCTGTGTTAAGGTAGTGGAATAAAAAGGGAAAAAAACCCACCACCAAACACATGATGAGCTGTGCGAATTGGGTAAATGAGGAACTGTTGAAATCAAATGATTAAAAGACAAACTGGGACTTGAACCTTAACCAGCCAGTTTGTCATGAAAACTGCATCTGGTGTGACTTGGCAGAGCTGGAAGGATCTTGGGTATTTGACAGTGTCGTCTTCTCTCTTGTTCTCTCTCTCTCTCTTTCCAGCACTCTCCCCTTGCTGTCTTATATATGCCCTATGCATGCTGCTGTCTATTCTTGATAGTAATTATCTTCAGGGATTGAAAACACTTATTATCTTAGTTATAAAAAAGTTGCATATTTTTCAGAGCCCCTGTTGAGGTTAGAAGAAAAAAAGAAGGTTAAGTCAGGTACTGAGCATCTGTGGTGCGTATTATTAATACCTTATTTATTATTGCACAGCCCTTAAGTGTTTTTATTCAGAAGTATTGAATAAGCAGAAAGTCATCTACATAGGACACGGCTAAAATATCAGGCTGCAAATTAATTTGTTTACACAGCGAGCACCCAGGATTTTAGACCGGCTCTCTTGCGTGCTGTCGTGCTCCAGGTTACAGGCGGTGAACCCACATTCAAATCACAGCCATGAGTGGGATGAACTTGTGTTTTTTAACCCGAGCACAGTTCACCAGGAGTTATTTACATGCATCGGCTGCAGAACTGAACCCGTGGTGCTGTTCGGTGTTTCAGATGACGGCTTGCTTGTGCCCTGCAGCAGCCCGTAACGCCCCCGTGCTGCCTCCCTCCCCTGGCTGTCATCTGAGAGAGTTTCCCATTGCGCTGAGGGGCTGCTGCAGCTGTGAACAGGAGTATGTCTTCCCCTGCGAAATACTAAATACTAAAGCCTGAGTCTGTCTACAGGCTCTGGCATGTGCTGCCAGGCTTTCTGGAGATCCTTGGGACAGTATCAGCAATTTAGGGTCGCAGCCACGTCAAGGTTACTCCTGCTGTGAGAAAGGGTGGTGAAGCAGCTGCATTGGGCGCACTCTGCCACGCATGATCCTTTGCCGAACTCCGTTTTGTTTTGCTGTGTTGACTGTGTTTGAACAAGATCTTGGAATAATTTTCTGTTAGTCTGAGTGGCTGCAGAAGGGTTGTGTCAGGGAAGCTGGTGGGATAGTCTTCCTCCATGCTGGCCTCTTGCTATGCATCAAATCTGGATGCCGTTCCCGAGCAGATCAGCCCTGAGATCTCTGCTCACACTGCCAACGCAAAGATCAATTAGTCCCTGTCATGCGGGGTACTCTAAGGAGGAGACCAGTGCACTACAAACTGGTCTGGACCTGCAGAGCCATTCCGTGTCTGTCACCTAGGAACTATCAAAGAGTAATGACCTTGTCGCTAGTATGCAACTGAGACGGATGTGAAGCGATGACCCAGATGTGTAAGACTCCATCCCATAATTAGTCCTCCAAACCAACCAGCTGCTATGCCATTGCTTTTCAACTGGCTCTCTCCCCGATTGCATACCCACACGGTGCTGCTCGAATAATTTCACAAAAATTTCTCATAAGTGGAATATAAATCAGTGGCAACTGTACCTGCCCCTGACTGCACAATGCCAGCTGTAGGCAGGTCCCCAGGTCCCACGGCTTCCGCTGTGAATGGAGATTCATCTCTTCTGCTCTTCATTGCTTAGAAGGGGAGGATGGGGAGAGCTCAGGGATTTAAGGCACAGGAGGAGTATGTGGGCATCTGCTCTAGCTTAGAATTTTCCTCAGCATAGGATTTCTTAGTACTGCAGACCTATTGTTAAAGGGACATCATCCCTCCAAAAAACCCCAAACCAAAGTATTTTCCCCTCTGAATCTTCTGACAGCATTGCAGATTGCTGAAAGAAGGGCTGAGAAAATTAATCTTCATCTGGGGAGGGCTTTTTCTCTTAGCTTGGTGTCTCTGCAGAATCTTGCTTTCCAGCTTCTTCATGCTTGCCAGGAGCAGTAGCCACAAATCCAATACTGAATGGGAGCAGGTAAGACCATGGAAGGAGAAAGTTGTGACTGAAGAAATGGAGCATCAGGGTTTTGGGTTTTTTCTCCAGATAAACTCCCTTTTATAAAACCTATAGGGCCAAAAAAAAAAGAAAAAAAAAGAGAAAAAAGGAGTCAATTGGCATTATGCATCCTAAAAAATAGTACATTCACAAGAACAAAAAAAGCCTGGTTCCTGACTGCTGAACATGTTTGCCCAACCTCAGAGCTTCACTAAGAACTCTACTATGTTTCCTAGCACTAGGCATCATAGCAGCTATTTTGCTGTGTATTGCTTTACAGTGCTACGGAGGGTTTATTTGTTTGTTTGTTTCGGAATGATCTCTAGGCATCTGAGGATACCTCAGTGGGTTAAGGCAAGCAAGATGCTGCAGTGCTATAGTGCTATTCTCGATGCTACTTCGCTTTTAACCCTCATGCACAGAAAGCAAAAAAGCTGGCTGTTGTAAATTAGCTACGTGTAACTCCAAAAACTAATATGAATGGAAATACTGACTTCCTTAGCTGACTTGTGATGAAAAAATATCATTCAAGGGACTCAGAAAAATATCTTCTGCTCTTGGATAACGTCCAGCTGAATGGGAAGTGTAAGGAAAAAAAAAGCAAGCTAAATTCTGTATGAAAACATAGCACTCTTTCCATCCTCTCTCTTTTTTTAAATGCTGATACACATTTCCTCCCTGTTTATCGTCACATCGGTCCACAGTTCTGCATAGTGCAGCAGCACGTAATTCAAGGTAGAACAATCTAAAGAAGCAGCATGCTTTAAAGCTGTATATTTTTCCAGATTCAGCATCATTGGGCCAGAGCAGCAGGTCTGTACCTTCTGCGGCTTTAATGAGGTTCAAGAGGACCAGGCAGACCGGGTTGTTCTCCACCTGAATCCTCTCTACATCATTTGCCATATCTGCATTTGTGAGAATCCTGCATCCATGAGAGCTCTCCATCTTGAGATGTAAGTGTGTGGGTGTTAATAAAAATGAAGTGGTTTTTTTTTTTTTTAAAAAAAAAAAGGCAAAAAAAAAAGCTTCTGGCCAAGTTTCACTCCAGGTATTTGCCATAGGGATGATGCAGGAGGTTTGCGGTGGTTGTTGGGTGATTTGAGGAGCTAAGATCCAGACTAAAAAGAAAATAATCAAATTTTCTCCACCAAATACCTTCAGGAAATATTTCCACATCTTCTCCAGTTACTAAATATGGTAATATTGAAAGAATTAAGAGCCGAAGTGGGAGCATATGAAATGTCAGGTTGTAGGAGGTTAAAGAAGTCTTTTGTTTGAAGTCCAACTTCCCGAATAATTTTCCTCGTGCAAAAATTTGATTGCCTTTCCAATAACCCTGTTTAGGATGCATTTACTGATCGTTATCTTGCGGGCTTACATCCTGTAACGGAATCTTCCCCGCTGCCATTCCAAGCTCGGTCCTTCCGGAGCTGGAGACTCGGCCGTGGCTGGCGTGCTGGGGTGGTGTCGCAGCTCCATCTCACCCCCCTTTCCTGACACCAGCAGCTTCCCTTCCTCTCCTGCTTTTAAAGGACAGCCAGCGTGTTTCAAGTGTTGAAATCCCTGTCTCACTGAAATTGCTCTCGACTGGCTGATTTCCTTCACCTGACAAGTCGTAATTAACTAGGAAAAGGTTAATTCCGCACCTTCCCGTACCTTCTCTCTGATAATATTCAGACCATGGTTATCTTTCCTCAACTCCCTCTTTCCTCTGGCCCTCCTGTAAAAATGGCTTTTCAGGATTAGTTGGTTTCCGATGTCGGTATTTTTGTCTGTTGCCTTGTACGTCTCTATTTAAAAGCATATTACCAGTGTCACTTCATGTGAAATCCATGTAATTATTTTTTAGGTTTGAAAGGTTTTTGCTTTTAAAGGGCAAGCAACTCCTTTCGGCAGTCTTTCCAGGTGCATTAAAACACGTGGGCATTTCCAAATGCAGCAGGAGGAGAGGTTTCCCCATCAGCAGTGCAGAGCGTCTAGAGGAGATAGCCAGTGTCCCTTGAAACTTTCTTTGTGGAGGATGACGGTCATCTGCAGAGGCTTTTCAGAGCCTAATTTTAAGAGCATTTTAAAGAAATGTCTCCTTTGCTTACAAAGAGAGACCACCCAGGTAAGGACGGATGTCTAAAATCTATCGTGCGTGCCCTTCTAGGAAAATTAAAGGTAAGAAAATGAAGTTTTAGAAAATGTCAAAGCCTTTTTCAAAGTATTTATTTATTTCTGGATTCAGGGTTTTGTTTTCTCATCAAAAGTAGTAATCAAATTCAGCTTGGCTTCACCAGTCGACCACGTCAGTCTTAATTGTCATCAAAGGTTATTCACTGTCCCCAGATTCTCCTGGGTACATCCAGCAAAATCAGGGGCCGTGATGTGGTCTTCTTTTACAGATCTTTGCTCCACACTAGTTTAATTTTCTGTGTGCCGGGAGCGCCGGGGAGCAGTGTGGTGCAGTCAGTAAGTGGTGCTCAGTTAGGGGCAAGCCACCAAAGCCTGGTTGATGGCCAGCACACCATTGCAGCTGGCTCTCAGGAAAGATCTTCTGGCGTGGGGTATTTGCTCTTCGTGACTGCTGCTCAGTGAGCCGGCGCCTTTCTGCTGTTCCCTTCAGGGAATGACTACAAAAAGTGGTACAGGGGCAGGGATAACCCGTATTTGAGACTCTTCTGATGGGACTGGAGATTTAGTACAGGACGGTATTTCTTAGTTTGGTGAAGGATAGTGTTGCGTAACATTGTTGGTATTGCTACTCCACCATGCTATGATTAACATGCTTTGTCAATAGGCACCAGAAAAAAAATATAAATCATGTCTAGAAACACTCACTGAAAAAGTACGTAGAGCAGCCAAAGGTACAGAGATGTGGAAGGGCAGGTCCCAGCAGCGGGGGGATCATAACAAGCACCTGTGGGGGCTTTACAGGTTCTAATACCTTACAGGGAGGCAATACTGTTTTCACTGATGTGGATGAATATTTGTGAAACTCTGGTAAGGTAACGTGGGGCACCTGTGCAACAGACAATATACAAATACATCCTGCATCCTTTGAACCAACCTTTAATATTCTCACAATCTGGTGTGTAAAGCACACACAGCTCCACCAGCCTTCTAGTCCCTGGAGTTCTCACAAGGGTGAGATAAGGACATGGTCAAGAAGTTCCTTCACTGTCTTTCTATTTTTGATAGGAGTGGGTTGGAAGCACTTCAGCTGTGCTGCTGAACTCCTGTTTTTGAGACCTCTTAGTATTTCTTAGTATTCTGTTTTTTGCTTACTTTATTCAAGAACTAATTATGGCAACATTAATGTAGACCAATTTTAATATGGAACAAGCATGCACCAACATTTGTGAAGACATACTGCCGAGTGACTTTACAGCCGTCCTTGATGACAGGGTGGAGGTGTTCAAGGAGAAGAACGGAGAGGATTGGGAAGGGCTTTAGGCAAACCCTTGCATATGGAATTTGAACTAATTAGACAGAGAGAAGGAAGAGAACTGTTGGCAGGAGCAGCAGGAGCAGAAGGGAGAAGTTTCCACTCTAGTGAATCTCTGGTTACAGGTGAGCAGAAGTCGGGAAGACGTGGGAGAGCGAGCGGGGGCAGACGAGGTCCCTGCACTTGCTGTTACTGCTCAAAGCAGCATTCGCCTCAGCATTTGTCCTCTCGAAGTCCCTGAGCTGCCTTTCCCTGGTGTTGACCTGGTGGCATTGATGGAACAGGGCCTGCGAGTGACTGCTCAAAGCCAGCAGCAGTCCCTGCTCGTCAGGGGAGCACTGGTGAGGGACCCAAGACTCTTACCCTCTGCTATTGACCGAAGTCAGAGGCACAACACTCCACAGGCTGGACCTTTGGTGTGCCCTGGTAGGGGGACCTATGTTCTCTGTGTAGCCTCTGGTGTAGCAGCTGTGACTATCTCAGCAGGTGATGGGTGTTGGGGTGAAGTAGTTCAGTTCCCTGGGGGAGAAATGACAATGGTTGATTTGTAGCCAGTCTTTTAAGTGCCATTTGGTAGAGCCAACGCTTTTAGAAAATAATACTGTTGAAAAAACAGAGCTCTGTTGTATCCTTGTTGTACCCTTGTCCTCTGAGGATTGCCTTTCTGCCAGCTTTGAGGAGAGCAGGGCCAACTCGTCGGGCTGTCCTGCATGACCCCAGCACCACATACCTCTCTGAGCAGCACGTCCTAAAAGTCACTCACCCTCTTCTGAAATGGTTTCTTCATTCTTGGGCATCGGGTTGGTTTTTGTCCTTTGGGTTTCCACCTCCAGCACAACAAGACTTGTCAGTGTCTCAGACGTGGGCTGTGGATGACTCCAAACTGAAAGGTGGCCCATTTGTCTTTTGAGATTGTGCCAGGCGGTCTTTCAGGGTAGGGCTGGGGTCCAGCAAGTGCAGCATGGGAAAACCAAGTAATTGCTGGTGTTTGTAGAGACCACGGGGAATGATGGGCAGACAGCTAGAACAGTCCTACACAAGCCTGAAAGACAAGGTGACAAAATTAACCTTCAAGGGGGTTAATTTATTGAGGTTATTTTCAGGCAGCTTCATCATTTTCTCCCTTTCTTCATGCTACCCCTGGTTTTAATGCTTCCTGCAGGTGTGGGGAGAATCACCTGTGAGCAGAGAGGATGTGAAATAAGGTAAAAGGGGGATTTGAGACCTCCAGCCTCTGGTGGTGGAGGGAGCAGGGGTCACTGTATGTGAGTTACGAAAAGCACGCTCGCCCTCCTGACCTCACCGTTCTTCTGCACAGGTTTCTTCCGCAGCAGCTTTTGCGATGACCGCTGGCGTTGTTGTTAGTATCGGTGAGGTCTCTGTCATTGTGACAGTCCCGCCTGGGCCCAGGTCCTCTAAATTGCCGGGGCAGGCTGGCCCCCCGCCAGCCCGGCCAGCTCCATCAGCGTAATTGGGGCTCCCGGCAGGGCGCTGCTGTGCCGAGCAGCTGGTGCAACCGGGGCACCCTCGGCAGCAGTCGCTGCTCTTAATGAGTTTGTTGCTGTTTCGTTAATGAAAGAGTCACTGGAATGTCATTTTCCCCCTGTACTGGTTTTCCAGACCCCTTCTTGAGAAAGCAGACCAAATTCAGTCAAAACCAATACTACACTATTCTAGATAAAATTGCTTCCTTTTTTTTTTTTTTTTTTAATTTCCTTTTAACCGGAGCAGTTTTTGCATATACAGTGCTACTGCATTTGAAACCATTTGCCCTTATTAACTAACACAGACATTTCCCTAGAAGTCGTTGCTACTCCTGGTTGAGTAATGTCACATATTGCCAGGGAGAATCGGGATTTTGAGGAGGAGAGGGCTCTATGTTACCGAAACCTGGCAAACAAAACCCACCGCATGAACCACGTGTGTTTTTTTGAATGCATTTTCCAGAGACTTCTGCAAGGTCTTTTGCGAAGGCAGCAGCAGCCAGAGCTTCACGCACCACAAGTGTCAGTGAGTGAATGAACAGCAGCAAAATAGTTCCCTTTTTGGAAGGTGGGGACACTTTCCTCCCCAGCCCCGGAGAAGCACACGCCAACACAGGCAAGATAGGGAAGAGCGATCTGCTGAGCTGGTCTGGAGAGCAAGGACTCGACCTGGGGTCCGAGGGAGCCCAGGGTCTGACGGGCTGGAGGATTAGCCCGCTTATCTGCTTCTCTGGCTTTCAGTTAGGATTTAGTTAAGAATTTCCTGCATCTGCATCAGCCAGAAGAAATGGCTGTTCCCGGGATTTGGAAAGGTCAGCGATAGGCCAAAGATTTTTAAGCACACAGTTTGAGACTTTTCATGTGTTGGAAATGCACAGGCTGGAGTCAAATCCTGAAGGTAGGTCCTGGGCGTCAGAAAAGTAAGTGTGGGAGAAGCTTCTAGCCAGGACTGCCTCACTGGATGTACGTGCGTTTGCGAGCAGCAGGAGATGTACGCACTCCATTTTGTGCCGGCTGTTCCTTCCTCAACACCAAACCTGCCCTGGGTGCTGCTCCCTTTCAAACCACGGGCTGGGGTGCTGCTGGGTCTGGCTGGGGATCTGGCGTGGGGGAGACCGACCTGCCGGGCCGGGGCTCCCCGCGCTGCAGAGCCCACAGCCCTGACTTTTTCAACCCCCATGTGCGCTTTGCCCACCAGCACTCATCTGGTGGGTGCCTGCTTTGAAGCGTTACTCCTCTGCAGGCAGAAAGGGCCCCCTCAGATTAATGGTCTGCCTAAAAGCTAAAAAAGAAAAAAAAAAAGAAGAAGAAGAAGAAAGAAATCATTTAAAACGTCACATTAAAATGCCACCCCACATCTGAAAGGATCCATTAAAACTTTTATAGAGCTTTTTACATTTTGTTTCCCCTGTTTTACATTTTGTTCTGGATTCAGGCACTCCTCTCTTATAATTCTCCTTTGTAATAAACATTTTCGCTTTGGTTGGCTCTGCACTAATGGGGACTATTTGCTGCGTAGAAGGAAACAGGAGGCCTTTGCCTAGAATAGAGCTTTTCTTTCCGAAGCCACTATTTGCTGAATCCAGCCTGGGCGGGAGCCACGGGCACCGTGGGCTCACCCCGGGAGGTTCCTGCACCATCTTTCCTATTTTTTTTTATTTTTTTTTTTTTCTGAGGGACTCAGAGAAGTACGTCTGGGCTTCACGCTGCGATTCTCCGCCTCCGGCTCCTTCGCCGAAGGCTGGGTGGTGGTGGGGGCAGAGGGAAGGGCCACGGCTGGGAAAGCTGCAGCATCCCATGGCCAGGGCTGCGTGTCCCTCTCCCGGGTCCCACCGCTCTGCTCCCGGTCCTGTCGCCTCCGCCCGTGTCCCTGCTGCTCTGCCTTTTGCCACCTCCCAGTCCTCACGTGCGTTCTTGCTTTTCATGGCCTTTCTGTCAAAAAAAAAAAAAAAAAAAAGACTTTCACTCACAAATATGGGAAGACACAATCCCTGCTGCCTGCGGTGGAAGCCGGGAGCAGCGGGCTGTGCCCTGCATCCCACCCAGCCCGTCCCCTCCAGGGGGCCGGGGAGATGCTCAGGGAGCCAGAGGTGATGTGCTGCTGGTCCAGCTTTAACGCCGGGCGCCTTCTAAAGGAAACCCCTTGTCAGGGCAGGTTGTGCATGGGGGACTGGTGATGCTGACTGTTACGTTGTTACTTTGGAAATAGTTTTGTTTAAGACCTCAAATTTAGACTTTAGTGTAGCAACAGGAAAATGCCAGCAGTGTACCCGGTTAGTGACCCGGGGAGCGTCTTGCGCCATGTATTACCCCTTCCTTGCCTTGCCTTTTCTTTCTTCTCCTGTGTGCACGGCGTTGCAGAGCCCGTCAGAGGAAATCCCACTCGGTGCTCACCTGTAGTTCCCGACTGCAAGATTTGACAGTGCATTACTTAATCCTTCGTCTTTTCTCTAGTCCCCTGCTCTACCCTTTAAATCAATGTGTGTTTTTGAAAGTTAGATATTTGCAACGAAGCCTTTGCCCGTGGGTCAGTACACTGGGTACGGTGTGGCTGCCCAGATGGGCATTTTTTGGGAGCAATAAATGTTTGACACCGGCATTGCTGGGGCGGTGCTGCCCTGTGGTGCTGCTCCTTGCACGGCTTCTCTCCTTGCTGCGTTCCCTTGTTGCTGAGCCCGCTGCTGGGGCTTTCCTGCCCTCTCCTTGCCTGCCTGGCATCGGCACACCTGAGCCTTGAAAACAGGGGGGGCTGACTTCAGGAATGCAAATAATGTTCCCTGTGCATCCACACCATGTCTCTAAAAACCTTTTCATCTTGTTCCTTGTTGCCCTGGAGGATAATTACTTCAAAGAGCAGCCCCGTTGCCTGGTATTTCAGTTTATCTCATTACTATTGTGTTTGCCAAGCCAGCCAGCTTTGCCAAAAAGGGAATCAAGGTTGCTGGCAGTGCTGGCTGGCTCGCATGTTCACCCTCTCTGCTGGCTAAGATGCTAATTTTTCCTTGATTGCAAACCCTGCATTCATCTTTTGTGAATTAGCTGTGCCTACAGACATGACATAATGGCTTTAAAACCCAGGCCCGAGCTTGCGAGCCCCCCTCCACGGGCCGCCAAAAGCAGGGCTAATGGATGCTGTTAGAATATTTACTTGCCACTTTTTTGGCTAAGGGGAGCAGCTGGCTGGCACCCACCGCTGGCAAAGGGCGGGTGGGAGCGTCCTGTTGGAGAGCTGCCGGGCAGGCAGGGCGCCGAGGGGAGGAGCCGGAGGAGGCACAGGGATGCGGACAGACAGATGGATGGAGGGATGGACGCAGGGATGTGCACGCCATTGCAGAGGTCATTTGTGGCAGCGCTGGCTGGTTGCGAGAACAGAGATGAGAGCTGACAGCTTCTGGCTGTAGGGGCTTCCCCAGGCTTCAGGAAGACTAGAACGGCCTCGGGATACCCTCAGGACAGTCTTAAGATAATCTGATTTCCCTCTTCTAATCTTGAGTTGATTGCAACAAACTATGTGTAAATTTTTTAAAAGTCTCCGGTGCAAAATGCTGAGCCAGCAGTAGCGTAGCCACAGCCTGAACAAGCATTCGTGCTCACATTGATGTGTGTTGGTGTTGCCATCATGGTCAGAACGGGGCACCAAGCTTTGGATTGCTGCTTAAAATTAGCTTAACGGCTGAAGATTTTTTTATTGTTTTTAAGCTCCCTCAAATCAGACACCCCTCCAAAAAAGAAAAGAAAAAAAAAAAAGAAAAAGAAAAAGAGCAAAGTCTGGATCTGTCAACCCAGGTCTGAGCAGCACTTGCGGGGATGGATGACATGGGGTGGATACCCACATCCCTGGGTTTTACATTGCTGTTTAGGATAAACCTGCTGTAAGTGATGCTATGGCTGTTGCTAAGCAACAAGTGGTGATTGCTATAGCCCATACCCCCTCTTAAAGGTACACTTGCAAAGAATAATCTTTTGTGTGCGTGAAGTTAATTTGCAGATGTATGGATTTATATTAGTTAACGGCAATAAACTTTGGAAATGCTTCAGAGCGGTGTTAAAATGGAATACAATGTGACATGAAGATACTGCGGAGCGAAACCATTAAGCCCTCCCCTTTAATTAATCGGAACTTAAAGCTGGGATATCTTACTCGCCAAAATAAATTAACAGTAAATCAGGTTACGGAATAAATTAGCAAATTAAATCGGGTTAGTTGGAAAGTTTAGAAGAAAGAGCGTCTGTGAGCTGCCTGCATTGCACAGACAGGTAAAAAGTCTTGAGGTGGAAGGGAAGGCTCACACAGAAAAAATGTAACTGTCCAGGTACAGCTTGAAAGTGGCTGATTTTCAGTCTTTATCGTCAAAGACTGGACCTGCCCTAAACCTGGATTAAAACTCAGCCCTGATGTACTGCCCAGTGAAGTCAAAGCAGCCACACCAAGGACGGACTTTGGCTGCTTATTTTCTTCTGGTTTTGTGAGTAGTTGCCATAGATTTGCAGCGGATAACGCTCCTTTCACAGGCCATCGCAAACCTCTCTTTTTCTTTTTCTTTTTTTTTTAAACTTCTTTTCCTTCCCTTGCTTTTCCCCAGCAGCAAGGGCTTCACATTGTCTCCTGTGCCTGCAGAAGGTGCTCCCACCCCTCACTTGCTCCCCGGGGACATACCCCCGGTCCAACCTGTGGATGCAGCGGCTCTCATCTCCCATTGACCTTGCCCGACGGGGTGGCTTTTGGAGATGCACGGAGCAGTTGGCAGGTCAGCACCTCTGGCTCTCAGGGTCTCCAGGAGAGACCGGCGTGATGGTCCCACCGTGCTGCAAAACTTCCCTTTGGTCACCCTGGGCTCGCTCTGCTGCCGAGGCACGGCTGGAGAAACGCTCCTCTGCCGGCAGGGGGGAGAAGGGGAACTGTGGCAAAGTATTTCAACTGTATTACTTTCAGGTGGTTGCTACATCTTTTCTAATTAAAATAAAATCATCTTAGGACTCCTGAAATGAATATTTGGTATAATAGATTCAGAAAGTGATGAAAATGTTTTCATTAAATAGTGAGAGAGGGAGAGAGACCCTGCAAGGCATAGCATTTTATCTCAACTCTCTAATAACATTAATAAACTCTTTAATCTTTGTCACGTTTATGACTTAATGGCAATCCTTAAAGACATGACAGACAAGTAAGAGCTGCCAGGTTCCTTTAACCTATAAGCATTCATATTCTTCCCAGGATTTTGATTAAGTGGAAAATTCCTCTGTGATGGGCTTTATTCTCTGTGTAAAGCTGTTCTCCGCAGTCGGTGTGAGTGGCGGAGGATGCTCAGCCCTGCCCAGGATCTCCTGCCCTGCATCTCCCTCCTCCATGCCTGGGAGCCAGGTGGGTGCCATCATCTGGGGGTGTTCGGTGTCAGCCCTGGTGTGACCAGCCTGCACCGTTGCCCTTGTCCTGCTCCTGCTGCTGATGGTTGGTCGTCACCTGGGGGACTTCATCCATCCTTTCCGTGAAAAGTGTGTTTAAAGTGATTGATGGTGAACTTTATGTTGTATCATCCACTTTCTCTGAGATTATAGTTGAATTATACTGGATTATATACTGAATTATAGCTCCCCCGCCCCTATTTTTCATGAGGTTTTTCTTTCCCTGATGGTGGGCGAGCATTTGGCCAAGGGGGATGTATGGATGGGGATGAGCACAGCCATTGCGACGGGCCAGATGCCGGCGCTGTGCCTCCCTCCCTCTGCTCCCACAGCCTAACACCTTGCAGGGGTGAGTTTCTCACCTCCTGCCCCGCTCCCAGCAGCCGGTGGGGGCCGTGAGCCACCCCTGTCCCCCAGCAGCAGACTGGGGCTGCGGAGGAGCATGTCGGCAGGAGCTCACCAGGATGCTGACATGTTCTGCAAGGAGCAGTGGGCATCCAGAGTGCAGCCCGAGGAGAAGGGAGATGCATGGTGGGTTACTTGGTCCAGTTAGGACACACCATAAATTCCTCACATATGCATGTGTCTGTGGTAGTCTGCAATTTCAAGCAAATAATATTCGCTAAGAAGAGCGCTAAGAGTGTTATTCGGTTGCATGGTGAAGCACTCCAGTTGCAGATGCCAGACCGAGAGTTGCCAAGCGCAAACTTCTCTCTGCCCCTGTGTGCTCTTGTCCTGTGGTCCAAAAGAAGCAGGTGTCCAGGGGAAAAATAATATGTGATCGTGTAATGAGGGGGCTGCACAGCAAGGCAGGCACAGCTAGGAACTAAACCCAGGCTGTCTATTTTCTTTCCTTTTTAAAAAAAATTTTTTTCAGACTCCCAACAATCTGGCATTTTCTAATCTTCGAGTCCTTGACTATAAAACCTAATTAATACTCTTTTAATACAAGGTTTTTGCATTTCATCTCCTGGGGCTTCTTTTTTTTTATTTTTTTTTATTTTTATTGTTACGTGCGAGTGCAGCCTTTTCTTTCCCTCTGTTGCCAGGGTTTGGACCCAGGATATCCATTACTGCAGCCGCCGCCCCAGCGTTCCCCAGTTGAAAGCAGAAGGATGCTCCAGCGATGGGGTGAGTCCAGAAACGGGTGGTCCGTGGCAGGTTGTCCCCTTCGGTCCCCCCTGGGTACCCTGCGCCCCTGGGAGAGCCGGGGCAGCCGCATCCCTGCCCTGCCTGGCGTGGGGGCAGCTGCTGTGCCCCAAAAGAAAGAACTCCGCCCAGTACAGATGGTATTCCAGACAGATTTGGTTCAGTGTCATCTGCTGCAAACATAAATACCAGCTCGGTAACTTCACTGTTGTCAATGATAAGCTGAAACCTCTTTGGTTGTTTTTCAGTCAAATGCCAGTAACAAAATGAAAAATCACCATTAACCCCCTCCTTTATTTGCATAGTTTTGATGCTGTCAAAAAAAGGCAACACTCACATAGCATAAGGGGAATTTTTAAATAGAAGCATTACATTTTAAAACCCTAATAAAGATAAAAGCAAAATAAACACTGAAATTTGAATTTAGAGAATGAGGGAAGAAAGATAAGTGTGTGCTGGTGAAGTAATGAAGGTAGTGGCTGGTAACAATTTTTAATAGCACATTAATGCTGAATTACTTTGGAATTTCTGCAGGAGTTGAGATGACATCCACATAAACACCAAATGAATTCCAAATGATTGGTATTATCATAAAGAGCACCAAATGAATTAATAATGATGGAACACTTAAACTAAAACGCTATCTTCCCTAATCTGATGTCTCTTTTATGCACGGCACAATTCATTTTTAGCCAACTATGACCCTTTCTTTCATTTGTCTTTTAATTTAAAAAAATATATATTTATTTTCGCACGAATGTTCTGCTCCTGTACCGCATGAAGCGGGATGTGGACTAGTCCGTCTTCATAACAGTTTTGTGTTGGCATCGCAAAATTTAAGAGATAGATGGGAAGACATCTGGACGTATTGCTGGGAAAATGACTATGACTAATAAGAACCATAATAATAACGATTCCGCCTTGATGGTCCCACATGTGCAGAGACCTCGGGGCACCCTTAACAGCGTTTAATAAACTAAATGGCTCACTTTACAGCGACGCAATATGTCTCCCCCCTCCCGTGGAGAAGCCCAACAGGAGAGGAAGCCTGAACTTGCGGTCTGTGTAACACAGCCGGAAAAGTGGCCGCTGCAGGCGGCCAGGGCAGCGATGCCCCGTGGGTGCCAGGAGGAGCTGAGCCCCAGCACTGCGGGTACACATGTGGGGGTTCGTACTCCTGCCAAATGTGGGCTCCTTGGGGTGGCAGGTAGGCACAGCCTGGGAGAGGGACACCAGCAGCAGCAGCATCGCCTTCCCCTGGGTCACGCCAGGTCCCTTCCCGGGGCCGGGCTGGGTGCGCTCGCTGACATATTAGCAGTCAAATGACATTTAGGGAGCACAAGTCTCACTCCCTCCTGCAGGCCAAGTAAATATCATTAGTAATGATATTAAATCTCAAATTGTGCTCCTGCGCTATGGCAACCACTCAGCAAGCACTTGCTATTGCTGCTTGTTTCTAACAATTACGCTCATAGACTTTATTTCTTAGAAAACTATTACTGACCATAATCATCTGTATGGCAGGCCATGAAAATAAAAAAAAAAAAAAATATCACCGAACAGGAAAAGCCAACCCAGCTTTCAGAGTGAGGTTGTAGAGCTGCCAAGAGGCGGGCATGGCAGGTTTTATTTGTGTTAAGAGGGTGGCGATGCTGGGTGCTGCACTGGGGAGCCAGGCAGGGCAGGAACTGGATGGCTTTAAGGCACTGCGTGCTCCAAGGCCATCAGCTTGCTCTTCTGTATAGTATCTGTCACACAAACATATATACGCACATCTACGTACATATATAAATTTATATTTTTATATATGTGTGTATATATTATATGTAGGTATGCATATATATATGTGTGTATATATTACATATGGGTGTATATATGTACATATAAGAGCGTGTGTATATATATGTACACACACACACAAAACCTCTTAGCTGTTGGCTTTTCTCCGCTGCAGAAGCGTTTGCTGCCGGTGGCAGTGGCGGGCCGCCGGCCCATCACACGTGCTGCGCTTCTGTGACAGAAGCAACATATAATTATATTACAAATTAACTTGCAAATGCTGGTAGAGATGTACTCCACAGGAAAAAAAAAAAAAGGCAGGAAAAAAAAAAAGCGGTTTCATCTTCTCTCGTGTGTTGTAGCTGGTCCCTCCAGCACAGCCTGCATCTGTCAGGATCCGTGCCCTGGGAGCACTAATCATTTTTATTAACCATTAAACAAGAAGATCCTTTTTATTTGAAAATGTAAAACATGCAGGAAGCACTATCTGTAGCCGCTAATTCAGGTCACATTAAGCGGCTCTTCCTCACCTCCCGGCTCGTCCCTGCTCTGCTGAAAGCTCCTTGCCGTAAAGCCCGCCACTGCCCCGCTCCCCCATCAGGGGTGATGGGCTGTCGTGCCCATTTGCATTTAGAAGCCAGATTTTATGCTGAATAATTACACTTCATTTCTGAGTGACCCGATGTAAAGCAAGCCCATTTTAGAGCATCTCTCATGGCAATTTTATGAGACGTTACTACATTTTCTTAACATTTTTCAACTTCCAATCATTTTTATTTCACGGTGGGGTGGTGATGGGTGAAGGTGCTGTGACCCCAGAAAAGCGAGCTGGGGGATGGCGGTGGCTGGGGTCGTGTCCGTGTCCGTGGGGTTTGGTCACTGGTGGGCTGAAGCCCCCTTCCTGCCCTTCCTCGTCCTCACGAGGAAGAGCCACGTGGGGCTAATGGCTCCCACGGCCCAGGGACACTCGGATGGGTGAGAGACCCGATGTCAAGGCTCCTACCTGGGGGGTCTGCTCCTCCTAAGCTGAGCAAAACGGGCCTCACGTTTTATTTACAGAGCCGTGCCTGATGCCACCTAGTTAGCATTATAGAGCAGATTCCTCACATGCTTTTTTTTATTATGCAGCTTGGCGGCTGCTGTGTGAGACTGCGGAATATTTTACTGCTTTGTGGCTCGCATTCACTACAGAAAAAAAAAAAAAAAAAAAAA
>VYZM01015766.1:47207-146709 GCA_013398915.1 Dromas ardeola | reverse complement strand
CTTTTTTTTTTTTTTTAAATACGTCTGTGTTTTCAGCAGCCCTCCAGCTGTGACAAAACTATTAATTAAACTGAAACTAAAATAAATTAAGCCCACCTGATACGAAAAACATTTGAAGGCAAAGCGTCAGCCTGAAAGCTGGCCGGAGTAGGAGCCGGCTGTGCCTGCCCCCCTGCCTCTCCGGCCCGCTCCTGCCCCCTCCTGCCCCTTCTGCCTGCTCCTGCCCACTCCTAACACTCCTNCTCCTGCCCACTCCTGACCCTCCTGCCCACTCCTGCCCGCTCCTGCCCACTCCTGCCCGCTCCTGCCCCTTCTGCTTCTCCTGCCCACAGGTGCCGGCAGAGGCCGCTTTGTTGCCACTGGCGGGGCACAGCATCCTGGGGCAAAAAATGAGACCTTTTGGCTCCTGCGTCAAACAGAGCACAATTTAACACACTCCGTCAGCCAGGCTGTGGCCCGTCCAGCCCAGAACTATAGAGAAAATATCGTTGATATTAATAAAATGGCTCTAAAGGCCCAATCGTAATGGCCAGCGTATCTCCATCTACCTTTAAGTCCGGCTGAGGTTACTGATGATATTGGAGGGAAAACCACCCACCAGCACCCCCAGACGTGGGCATTCCCACCCCCAGCTTGCCTTACGGACCCGCGGGGGCTGACATCTGTAAATACCTTGCAACCAGCCCCCCCGCCACCCCTGGCCCGGCCACATACCTATAAATAAAAGAAAGGGCAGGCCTGGCTGAGACACAGCACCTACTTTGATGTGCGGTAATGAACTTCGCTTTTAATTCGGGGTTGTAACTTCCATCCCGACGCAAAACTGGGAGCTGCGGAAAAGCTGCATGCATAATAAGGGGTGAAAGCAAGGATGCGGCGCGAGATGTGTCTGATGTTGGATGAGAGGGAAGATAGCCTTTAATCATTTTGTTTTCAAAGACGCTTTAGAGAGCTCTTTGAAGATGAGGCTTTTTGAGAGCTGCCTCTGGAAAACAGGAGGCAGAGTGTGCGCGGCGCCCACCTTCTGCCCACGTCCACCCGCCCCCTCAGTTAACCCGCGCGTGGGACAGACGTGGACCCAGGTGGGCGTCCCTGCCGCCGGCACGTGGCCCTGCAGGCTGGCACCCAGTAAGCGCCTGCAAAGCTGAGACCATCTTGTGCTGCCTGGAGAGGTGAGACCCGGATGGCTACAGCAGCAAGGAAGAACTGCCCCACTGCCTTTTCATTTGAGGCCATCACAGAGCTTCAGCGTGTGGAGGCAGGCAAGTAAAGGGACCAGTGGCTAGAATAGGATGTCCAGCCTCCCTTTAATAATAGTATTATTTTTGTAATGATAATGTTCTTCAAATCATGTCTTACTATCATTGGATGAAAGGGAATGATAATGAACGTCTGATCAGACTTTATTTTAAGGAAAAGCATTATGATCCCTGCACAGGGCAGGGGGGTTGGAATTAGGTGATTTTTTAAAGTCTCTTCCAACCCAAACCATTCTAGGATTCTGTGACAGAGAGGCGTGGAAGCTGCACCCGTCCCCTAGTGTGGCATTTGCGGTGGGAGACGGTGAGGGTCGTGTGTCCCCCACCCGCTGCAGTCAGGCTGTTTGGTGCCTGCGCAGGCGGCTTCTTTACAGGCTGGGATCCGGCAGAGTGGGCTTGTTGGCCTGCATCTGAAGGCACCGAGGGATTGAACATCACCTGGACATCCCAGGCTGGGGAGGGTGGCTGAGCTCAGCTCAACAGCACTCGGCGTGTGCCAATAAGTAGCACCCCTGGCTTTATTTTGAGGACTGAGGTCAGGAGGTTCTTGTGTTAAAGGCATCGTGTACAAAATAACCACACAACTTCTTGCTCCAAAAGTGTTACGGGCTGAGAGGAAGCGCCTTGGGGAAGGTGTGCCAGCAGCCCCGGTTTTTACCTATTTTTAGAAAGTGGTTTGGCCTCGGTAAAACAGCAGCCAGGCCGGCAAGTGACTGCAGGCTGTTGGGATGTCGGTGGCACGCGTTGTCCCTAAGCAATCCTGCTGCGTGTGGCACTACTGGTCTTGTCAGTGGCTTTGTACATCTAGGTCTTCTCTTGGGTGGTTTGTAAAGTAAGTGTGTCCTGGTATTTGAGGTTATTTACAGATGCCCCAGCACCATGACAAAAAAAGCCTATGAAACACCCAAAATAAATGAATTACTGCCCCCCTGGATAAGAAACGAGCCGACGCCTGTTGGCATTGCAAGGGGCCTTGATCTGCCTGGTGTAAGAGGGCATTGAGAAGTGGACAAACGGCAGCCCATCGTCATCCTTCATGTGGCTCCGGGCAGAGGGGCTCGGCTCTGCCCCCGCGCGTGTCACTGTCCTCACCCACCACTTCACCTGGCCGGGTCCTTACCTGCCCAGCCCTCCTCCATTTTGTGAAGTTGAACTGCACAAAGATTTTTCACGTCTTCGGTTCTGGCTGCCATACGGCTCTAACAAATGCGATTTCCAGTCCCTTCAGAAAAGGACAAAGCAACCAAAAAAATCCACATCTCCAAATTTGCTGCTGTGTTTGGTACAAGTTCTGCAAACATTTTCTGTAGAAATCTCCATTCCTGCATGCACAACCCCAAGACACGGTTAGTTTCAGGCTGTGTGCCCATACCAGCGTGTTGCAGGCCCCAAAGAGGTCTGCTGTTCGCTGGGACCTGTCCTCTGTGCGTTAAAACCAAAATCACTTTCCCCTTTCTGCCCTCTGGTTTCCAGCAAGGACTTAAAAAAACCAGGTGGGAAGGCTTTGTGACAGGCACTGCCGCTGGGGATGCAGCGAGTAATGCCTCGCAAACGCAGGTCGCTTAGGGATTAAATGTGGCCTTGCACAGCAAAAGCAGGGCAAATAACTTTGGGAAGTGTAGAGGTAGTGCGCTGGACTCCTGTTTTCACTTCTAAGTGATGCTATGCTATTTTAGGCCAGGCCAAGCCTTGCCTTTTTTTAAAATCAGGTTTGCTATAGCTACACAGCAGCGTGTGTGTGTTAACATTTGATTTTTTTTGTATTGAATGTAAGTGACTGAAATAAACAATCCAGACCTGATATTCCCAGTGAGGGGACTGACATTTGGATCCAGCTCAAAATCTGTGCTTTCGATGCTTGTTAGACTCCAACACAGCACTCGGAAAGCACAAAGCACGGGGCGGGTGGCAGGGTAGAGCTACATTTTCCACTTCCGACCGAATCCTCAACCTCACGCTGAAGTGCTCCTCGGAGGCGTTCGCTGCCATTGCTGCTGTGTCGGGTTTAGTTGATGGAGGGATCTGAAGAGGGGCGTTATAATGCCACTTAGGTATCAGTTTAATTAGCAGGGCTTGCAAAGTTTCCCTAGAAGGGATCTTGTGCCACCAAACCTGTGCAACCCTGCGCTGCCGTGCTGGGGTTCCCCTCCGTGTCGTACCACCCCTGCTGAGCCTGTGCATGGGAGACAAAACCAGCAAGGACTGGGACAAAGAGGAAGATTTTACAGTGGGTTTTGCCTGGAAGTGTCCCTGTGGTCCAGTGGGCCAGGATCACGCTTGCTCGCTGCCTCCCTGCTGTCACTCCTACCCCACACCATCGCTCTTCTTCGACTTTGAAAAGAAGCCTCGAGGACCGGAGAGCTGGGGGCGAGGGCTGAGGAGGCAGGAGCAGCTGTACAGCCCCCCTCTCCCCTGCCTCTCCCCAGCCCAGGGCTCCGGGAAGCTGATGGACCCTGCAGGGCCGGCAGCCCAGCGCTGAGAGCTGCCACGCACCGTCCTCGTCCCCGCTGGCTGCGGAAGCACCGCACTCCCACTCCCATCAATCAGCACAGACCAGCTGCCTGGAAGCATCTCTTGCCAATCGCCTTTTATTACCTTTAAAAAGCCAAGAAACCCAGAACAAGACAAAAACTGAGACGGTGTGAACATCATGCAATGGATTCACTTTAAAGCAGGCTGAGGGGGGGGACGGACAACCAAAAGCCGTGTTAGAGTAGAAGTATCGCTTCACCCGTGTCTGAGGGCCAGATCGGGTGGACTGTCACTGGTGGGGTTGGTGGTGACTGTTGTGAGTGATCAGACCGATGCTGAAGCAGGAAATGGAAACACACTCATGAGCCATCATCCTGAGTAACCCCAGACCTGATTCTGACTCAAATTCAATTTCTTACGTGGTGATGACAGTGAGAAATACTCCTAACTCATCATGGGTACTTTCTGCCTAGGCAAAGTCTCTTTGGAAAGGAGCAGCACAATGAATACTTTACAAGGGTTTTTAGTTCAGTTATGTTATTTAGTGTGACTAGTACTCTGGCAGTCAATTAGTGGAGTGGATGTTATCCAGCAGGAGTGAAGTTACCGCACTCTGCCCTTCAGTCTCACTCTGTCGTCTTCAAAATTCATAGCATAAACTAGAGTGATATTAGCTTCTCAAAAGAATGTGTTTTGGAGAGTTTCAGCTGCCACGGAAATAACGTTGCATCTTGTCCATCATGTGGATGTGACAAAACACATGCCCTTATTTTCCTGAGGTATAGCCAACATTTGAGTTCATTACATTTAATGGAGTAGGGTCACCCATAAAGCTATTCATAAGGTATTTTCTGAGTGGTTTTCACCTTCTCTTTGAAAAAATAAATTATATCAGCATGTTCATGAGGTGCAAATGGTACTGGCATTTCAGCTGTTATTATGTTATTAACTTTTTTAACCTAATAATTTTCAATCAACAGCAAGAAGCAATTTTCACTCACTCCAGTGACCAGAGTTGGAGATTCTGCAAAGCGTTCTTGTAGGGTTCACCTTGACAGACACCTAATTCCCTCCCAAATCGAAACATTACCCCTGACACTCCCATCACGGTTACCAAGAATTTCCATTTCCCCTTCGGTTAGGATTTAATTTAGAAGGCAAAGACTTCCTAAGCTATGGGACAGTAAAGATAGATGGTATGGGAGAAGAAAGCTGATGAAATGTAGTTGACTCCGGATCTGAAATATTTTATCCCTCCTCAATGTAGGTTAAATTATTCTTCACCTTTCCCACATCCATAATTGTCGCTGATCTTGGACCAACTCAAAACCCTACTACTGAGTTCAGTAGACTCAAAATTGCCACTAGAACTGGAAAAAGAAAAAAAAAAGAAGAGATTTGTTAGTGTCCATATACAATATCCCAAGACTATACACAGCTATGAGATACAGCAAATTTAAGAAAGGCAATTTTTTTCTCATCACTGAGTATTTATTATATATAACAAATACATGAAAAAGAAAAAACTATATTGTGTGATATAAATAGTTTATTTACATTACAGAAAAACATCAAGACAATGTATACTATTTCAAATATATCCATACATAATCAAATATAGCTGTAGTACATGTTCTCATTGGTGTAGATTACCACAAATGCAAGGCAACATGTGTAGATCTTGTCTTAATCTTTTGTCTATAATACTGTATTTTGTAGTCCAAGCTCTCTGCAGTTAGTTTTGCCATTGTGGAAACATGCGCTCTTTAAATTAACCTTGTCGATGCTCTTGTTGTGTTGTCTGAACTGTAGTGCCCTGTGTTTTGCTTCTGTCTGTGGATTCTGTTGCTCCTGGGACATTTCCTGGAAAAGAGAGTTGTGAGAATACACGGCTCTTAACGATGCGTCTGCTCAAGGGCCGGTGTGGGCAGCAGGGGACGTGAGGGCAAGAGAGGGATCGATCCTCTGGCCCTCAGCACGCTTCCTCTTCAATGAAATGAAAAGGGCTGGCTAATGGCAACGGTACTACAAAAAAACCCACACCACACCACAAAACATACTCTAAACAAAAATATGGCAAGGGAAATATTTAAGATTCCTGCTCCTTCCTGGAGAGCAGTGGCGAGACTGCTGCGCTGCAACAGAGCCTACCGCACCCCATCTCTGGGCTCAGCTTTAAATAACAGAATGATTTTCAGCGAGGCGCAGGTAGAAGATTTAGGATGGTCTCACGGTCACCTGCTCGGCACCCCAGGCCTGGGAAGTATCTACAGAGTGGACGCGGGGCCTGCCCTTCTGAGGAGCTCAGCGTCTGCAGTCCCTATTAGTCTCCATGGAAATGCTTCATGCTCAGGTCATTAGAGAGCAGCTACTTTACTTACGGGTGCCTGCACCACGCTACGCTCCTCACACGGCTGCTTGGATTAGCGCGGAAAGCAATCGCACTGGAAAGACAAAATCTTATTTTCCTGTGGATGGCTGCAAAAGCCAATCCCTTCTGCCTCAGGACCTCACAGTGCTCCTCAGCAAGGGCACGTTTGAACCCTTTACCTGCAGCAGCGTCAGCTATGGGGGTTGCTACAGTGTTTACCGCTAATAGAAAGATAATAGCGTGTTTCTGGTTTCCTCCCATGGAAAGGAGGAAGCACCCTTAGACAGAAAGCAGGGAGAAGTTTAGCCCCAGGTGGAGGCTGCAGCAAGTTCTAAGCTGCTGAAAGCCAAGGGGGTTACGGCAGAAACTGCTGGGCAAGTGGAAGCGCAGCAGAGTGACCAGCACCTTCTAAAAAATGCTTGTACTATTCGCATTTGTGGTACCTGTAGGAAAACAGTGAGCTACAGAAAACCAACCAGCAGTAAAAACAGTCCGCTACCCAGGGTGACCTAGTTAACTTTTTGCACAGGAGGAGGAAGAAGCAATTCCTAATTTGTCCACGTGTTTGTCCTTTTTCTTCAGCTGAAGCTCAGCACGAGTTTTTCACCCGGGTGCGCATCGTTCTGCCCTACGTGTGGGCAGCTACACAAGAAAGACTGAAACACCCGCTTGGAGTGGGATGACAGAAAGCCCCACAATACTCCAGACCACACCGTCATGGAAAAAAAATCCCTTTATATTGGGCTAACTTGTTTTTCTATTACTGGGAAGCTTTCAGTGGCACCTTGTGAAGCCCTCTGGGTTATGCAGCGTGGAGAGCCCACCCTCCCAGTGCAGTGAGAGCTCATAGCACTCGCCTTCAGCTCCGTGTCAAATAACTAACAGCAAAATAGAGTGAAATAATTTTTTACTGACACCTTAAAATAAAAAAAAAAACATTTTTTCCCCCCTGTTGAATAGCAGTGATGCTATAGTTTAGTGATGCCAACTGAAAGGCTAAACAAGAGCATAAGGCCTTATGAAGCATTTCAAAATGCTGAAATACAATTACATAAGCGTCTAACAAAATATGGGTCAGATTGTCCTGACTTGCCTCACTTTTAAGCCAACAGGACCACCCCCTCATGAGAAACTGTATGGCTGTGCGCTATATTTTGCCTTGTTCCTTTCTTGGAAGCAGTAAAGTAGGCTGCTATCGTTACTCCAGGAAAAATAAGCCTGCGTCTCCAGCACTCTTGGAGGTCACGGCAGAGCTTTCATTATGAAACTAATGCAGACTTTAGCTGGTTTGCGATTTCATGACAAACTCATTATTCACTGCGTGTTCCTAAAAAGGCGATCAAACTTTCTGAGTGAGTCAGGGAGCCGTTGTTAGCAAACACAGGGCTGATTCACTGAGCCGCGTGTCATGTGCACGCTGACAGCCCCGACTGTCCCCACGCGGCCTCTCCTGCCCATTCAGCCGGAGACTGCACAGCAGGACCTCGCAGTGCTCCACGGGAGACAGCACCGACACCTCCACGCGCTGAGATACGGCACCGCTAAATTCTGCTGCAGCCGCCGGCAGCCACACAGGCTGACCAAGCTGCCAGCGCTTCCTCCCCAGTCCCAGAGGATGGGGATTTACACCAGAAGGTGCAGCCCTGCTTTGCCCCAGCGCTCAGCCATGCCAAGCAGGGTTGGGCAACCAGGCGTGGGAAGCCACGGTGGGCACAACTGGACTGTTTTTGTAAGAAATGTGGAGGTACCAGGTGCTGACCAGGAGGGTCAGCAATCCCAGGCGATGCAGCTGTGCACTCCCAGGGAACGGTGGACACTGCCTGCTCCAGCTGGAAGCAAGGAGATGTGCATCTCAGAGGCGCTTTCTCAAAACCGACACTGACAGTATCTATACGGTCACTTAGTCCAAGGTCAAGAGAAAGCGATTCAAACTTAGAGATTACTCCAATTAAGATGATGAAAAAGCATCTCTTAACCAAAAATGCCCATGTTTAATTGCATAAGCCACTATACTACCAATTGACGGAAGCCTGGGAAGGCCCCAGGGCCACCACGTACTGACACCACAACTGCTTAAATGCAACACTATTGAATTTACAGGTAGGCTGTGTCTGAAACGCATTTGGATTTGCTAAGAGGGGCGCTGGCATTTAACCAGTTTTTTAGACCTAATCATCTGCTAAAATTGAGTGACAGCTTTTCCTTGGTCCTTAACTCTTTAATCAAAATTTCTTTGTAGTGCTCTGTGTGTGGGATGCTTTCATTTATGAACACAGCAGTTATATCAATGTAAACTAGGTACTGGAGCGCAGGCTGCCTGCCCTCCCTCCATTGAAGCTTGCTCGCAAGCTTGAGTTACTCACAATGTGATTCATAGCAGGTAAAACACATTATACATTCATTTTTAATCAAGTTATTTCTTCACATAAATAAGCTGCTGTGACTAAACATTAGGGAAGCACTAAAAATGCAAAGCTGTAAAGAAAACTGCTGAGAATCATTATGACACTAGGCCATACCTATATTATTTACCATCCTCCTTCACTTTTATCATTGCTTCTCTTTTGCCTTACCTCTGAGCTAAAAGTTCTCGGGCGTAGGGACCGTGCCTCACTGCTGCACCCCCTTCCCTCCCTACCTCTTGGCCTCTGGTCCCCTACCCTTCCACCCCAGCCGCTTATTCCCATTGCTGGCACTAGCGATGAGCAGCCAGGTGGCCAACTTCATCAAGGAGCCGAGCCGCTTACAATTAAATCATCAGTTTTGTGGGTTGAGTTTTCAGCTGAATCTGTCCCCTGACCAAGTTTGCTGTGTGGCTACACAAATGCTAATGGTGGCACGAGAGCGCTGGCAGGATCAAGTGCCCAGGAGCCAAGGGAAGGGACAAGGGCAGACCGCCCCTGTCAGCAGCACAGCTCATTTATCCAGATTAAAGTGTCTGTGCAACAGTGGCCCTGAAAGTGCCCGCGAACTGCTCAGAGCCTTCCAGCAATGGAGGACACCCCAAAGATTTGCACCACTGTACAGGTACAATTTTAAAAGCAAGAACAGTAACGACAGCTAAAAGATTTGCAGTGGTAATCTTATGCGGCTCAAATGCAGGGTGTGGACACAGTGCACCAAACTCATTTGATAAATTAATCAGGTGAAGCTGCACTGAAATGAACAGCGAAGAATTTGGCCGCAGTGGCCTCTGAGTGAGGGATGTTTCCCCTCTTTCTCGCAGGAACCTGGTAGGGTGGTTTTAGTGCTTTCAAGAGTTCAGGGTGTGGAGTTCAAACCAGTACAGTCAGGTTCTCCAAAGCGGATGACTTAAAAAACTCAATTAGTTATGCATGTGCTGCCACAATGCTCTCTTGTCATGTGGATTTCTCTTAGGCCACTTAAGAGTACACTTTTGCAAATGTATCTCGAATCATTATGCTGGGATGGAGGATGCTCTGCAGTAATTACATGCATTACAGAAAGAAGTCAAAAGATCATAAATTAACTTGGTTATAAAGTGTGCGGGAAAAGGTACCATCTATGTACGAAAACAGTGTGATGGGTAATTTACATTACAGTACCAGATCTCTCAGAGCACACTGTCTTCATTCTTCAACATAAAGTATTCTGCGTTACTGTGTCAAGGTGACAAAACTAGAGTCACTCGACAAAATGTTACAGAGCATTTGTTCCACTATCAGTTACTAGACCATCTCCTTTTTGTTACCACACACTACATTTTTGGTTGTCTGAATTAATTCTGTGAATATCACCACAATACAATCTATTGACTCATTCAGCATTTACTGTTGAGTTGATGGACTCAACTTGGCCAAAAAAGTAGCTACGTTTCATCAGATGGTTTCGTTTTATGCCTTTAGGCCAGAGAAGGACTTAAGATTTTTTTGGGGGGTTGTCTTTTCTAGAAACAAATGCTACGCTTGTCTTCCAGCCAGGTAGTGCAACACAGGGACTGAAATATATTAGAGATTTTATTTTCTACAGAGGTATGATACCTGGCTTTTATTTTTTTGTCTTTTAAAAGAAATCTATTTCTACAAGAGCGATTTATCAGTGTTCCTAGCTGAGTGAATTTAACCTCATAATTTCTGAAAGCAGCCTGAAGATGTCTGAAGTTCAGAACTTACCCCAGGCCCTCCCAGATGCAGTAACGCAGTTCAGTAGGGAAGCAGAGCAGCACACGTAGGAGGGGAAGGATTGCATTCACCTCTCTTGTTCTGAACTACCCCGGGACTGTCGTTTCCATTCAAACAACCCTTTTCTCATCATTAAAGGAAAAGAAAAAAGTCATATATGGCTTGGTGTGCCACTATCTAGTGAAGACCTTAAACATGTGCGGTACCTTTGAACATGTATACAAGCCTAATGAAATCATTTAATCAATGGGATTGCAAACAGGCTTAAAAGTTTGTATGCTTTGCCTGATTAGGACTAAGGGAATGGGCCCTTGAGGAAACCAGATGGAGATATGATTAGTTTTATTAAGTGCTGATCCAGCTGCTGTATTTATATTCCTCTTATTTATATGAACAATATTTGTCCAAGCATCTGAATACAAAATAGGAAACTTCATTTGCTGTAGGCACCGTTGCTACCTAAGTTTGATTAAGATGGAAGTAAAAATTCAGTCATAATAATGAAGCAGTACTGGCTGGCTGGACCAGACAATATCTTCTGTTTGTTGGTGAATTGAACAGTATTTGTTATCAGTAGTGTCACTGCAGAAATCTGTATAATCAGCGCACAAAGCAGGAAAAACAAAAGTCTTGTCTTTTTCTACTGCAAAGTACCAAAGATACTGACCTTGTAATACAGAGAACTACAACACAGATGATAGCAATCTGGATGGTTCCAATCACAGCTGCTATTAAGACATACTGAAATCGTACTGGACCTGGAACCACATATAAAACGCTGTAGTCCTTTTTTTCACAGTGTTGTCCAGTATAGCCGGCATCACATCTGAAACAAAAAATATTTTTTCTGGTTATACTTGCTGCTTTCAAAGAATGCAAAAAAAAAATTGTATCTGAAAAAAATAATCAGTGGCTTAAGCATAAGCTTATGTGGGTTTTTTTGCAGGATGCCCTGCACCCCCTGAGAGAGCACTGATGCCCCCTCGACCTCTCAGAGGGAAGACTTCAGGTCCTCAGTGTCACCCAATGTCTGTGAGAGTGAACGACACTGCTACAGTACCAGGAGGTGCCCAGGGACGGGGACTCATCTAGCATCAAGTGGAACTACTTGCACGTTGCGATGAGAATCCATTTAGTTCCTTGCACAACATATTTTAGATTTGTCCCTTTCTTTGGGGAGATGGGGGAGGGTGAAAAGCCATCTAGTTGTGGCTCCTTATGCAGATTACCCCTAAGGAGGTGATAAGCAATCATCCAAGCTCCGTATGAAATGTGATTAGATGTTCCTGCAAGTGGATACATCATTTACATTTTGTCTGGTTGCTATAAAAAAACCCTCTGTTGATGCTGCAACCATCCACCCCAATGCCGCCTGCTGCGCTGCTCACTGGTTCCCATCCTGCAGCCTGACATCTCCCTTCTGTGATTTTGGGGAACAAACAGTGGTTTTCCCATTTTAGCTCTTGCCCTCTTTCCCCTAACGAGCCCAAGCGAGAAAATGCAAAAATCCAGGTCAATGGTAGCAGCAACCATAAGAGACCGAGCCAGCTTGCCTGGGCTCCACTCAGAAGTGCTAGTGGGGCACTGACCCTGATGGGGGTCAGCCTTGAGCTTCCACCCTTTTCTTCTCCTGCATTCCCACAGCAGCCAGCAGCTTGAGGAAAGGACATTTTTCCATCTGAATGGAGAATGCAGCAGCTGCGAAGAGCAAAACACGCCCTGGCTGTTGGCAGGAGCTGCGAGAAGCTGGTTTGAGGATCTTCCCTGGGGAGTCACTCTGGTCCATATCTTTGCTCTCCCAGTCCAATGTCCCAGGAAAACGGTGCTTCATGCGTAATAGTCCTTTTCTTTGCCACCTGGTTGGACTTCAGAAGTAATATCCCCACCTTTGCAGGGTGGCATTCACTGCAGAAACACATGCTTTCACTATTACTCCTCCTCCCTGCCCTAACCTCCTCCAAAGCCACCTCCCGCACGAAGGAGCCCCCTTCACCCCAGCCCACTGCCCCATGAGCATCACTCCTGCCACAGCAGGGCAATATCTCTGGTGGCACTCCTCTTCTTCAGGCTGAAGAGGCTACCTAGCAGCTGTCTGAGCACTTTCTGAAGTGCTTTTAAAAATATATCTAAATAGAGATGAAGGTTACGGAATGTTTTTACAATCAGTTAACACTGTGCATAACTCAATACACTTTTGCCACATAAAATGGGGACTTTGTTGAATAATTTAAGTCTAATGGGTGTTGTAGCACAAAGGGCCATGGTTACCATTATTTTGCATAGTTTATTAAGATTAAGAGTTTTTTAAGTCAATATTTTCATGTGTGTAGCCTTTCCTTCTTGGTAGAAGGGTTACCTGCAAGACGGTTCCAGCATGTTAGTGGAGTGCTCACACTTGCCGTGCATGCAGAAGCCATTGTAATGCTCTGGACAAGGGATGTAGATCCCTCTTGCACTTTCTTCCAGTTTATTTGCATTCTCTGTGAACACAGGGGAAGGGAACATTAACCTGACAATGCAGGATATGGTGAAATGGTGGAAAGAACTCAACATATAAAAGAAAGGAAAATCAGAAGAACAAGATGTGAAAGATACTGTTTATGGGAAGCAAGAGCAAGGGTTTGCACCTTGAAACAGGTAGGCCCATGTAAATGCAAAGCTTTGCAAGGTTTTCTGTTGTTCTCTTGCATATCTAATTCCTGTGAAATTACAGCAAATGACACGTGAAAAATGCCTGATCATTTCTGTTACCTTCTATGGACTGTCTCCTCACACCCAGGCAAGGCTAGGAGGAAGACTCTGGACATTTGCATGTAATGTACCATTACAATATATTTGGTCATTCAATACAACATCTTCAAAAAGATAATTTTATGGCTGAAGTAGAGGAACAGGCGTCCAGAGCTGAAATTTATCACCAGTGCTGCACGCCCGTGCCCCACAGCATGCCTACCTTTAAACTGCTTTAACTTTCTGTGCTTCCTTCTGCAGCTGTTAGCCACTGAGACTGCAAATCCTTGAAAATGCCTCCCTCCATGTAGCCAGGAAAACTTAGTGTTGAAACAGGTATGTGCTTGACACTTACCTCATAGGCTGAAATGCAGAGCGCTACTTGCAATAAACTCATGTGAATTTTGTAGGCCACCGAGGTGTTAATTAATGTGGGTAATTTTGGCAAATTCTTTCATTTAACCAATACTTACGATATCTCAAATGGTAAAAATCCTTTTTCTTTGATAGTATCATCTAGCCAAAATTAATTAAAAACAGAAGAATAAAATCTCCTGATAGATGTCTGAGGAAATGTAGTTTGCATACAAATAAGCTGAAGCATTTGTATCCTCCAAAGGAAGCCCCCGAGTGTTATGAAACAATTGCAATTTGTGTTCTGCCTCCAAGCCAGTCGTGCCGGCAGTAGGTACACTTAGGTGTTATCCCACCTTTGGGAAAAGTGTGTGCGGCAGATCCAAGATGCAGATTTTCATAATGAATTTCTTTCCTGTCGCTGCTGTCCAAGGAGAGTTTAAAGAGTCTGTAACAACTTGCACTGATAAAGTTGGTTATATTGTCCTTATGTTAAAACAGGTGAGGACAAGCTCCCAGCAAACGAGAATGACAAGGCAACCCCTACATCCCTTTAGACAGCATTAACTTCTCTGTTGTTCTTAGGACTTTCAGGACATTTCTGCACGAGTGATAAATGCTTTTCTTGGCAAAGACGAAGAGACGGGAGGCAGCAATGTTAAACTTATGTCACAGCCCCAGCGCTGTTTTCTCTTACCCTCAGGAAAAAAACTGCAGCAAACACAGCCTGTGAAGTCATAAATCTAATAAACAACACTTAATTTTCATCTTTTTTATTAAAGAGAGGAAATTTCATTCACGTGACTCCATGAGATACTCCAGCCTGTAGGTCCCCAGAGAGGTACAACTGGCACTGGCCTTGTGGACTACTTGCCATATAGTCAGCTTTCTGCGAGGCTACCTCTGGACTACGGACCGCTAGTCCATGTTTTGAAATGCACGTCTGTTGAACACAAATCTGTCTGCCTCTCCCGGGTCCCTGCTTACATTGGGACACCTGCGCGAGGCTGCCATGAAGGCTGTTAATGACAACGCAGCACAAAAGTGGGCATCACGGTGCGGTGACGATTCCTGGGCCTGGGGCTGACAGCTGCGTCTGGGATGGCACAGATAGGACGAGTTGACAGGAGGCATGTTGTAGGCATGGTGTAACCTCCTTCAAGAGCTTGCCCAGGAATTCCTCCTACTGGAAAGAGGAGTAGCAGAAGATCCATTTTGCCTAGCACTAAACATTTTTGGCTACTTATCACCCTCTAGGGGAGGCACTAACTACCAGCACATGAAATATATACGCAGAGAGAGTTACTATCCCACCAGGACTTCATATATGTTCCTTTTTTCCACCTGGAAATCTTCCCAGAACAGAAAAATCATGTGTGACACAGGCCAGCTATCAATGGACTTGCCCAGTGCACACAGGTAGATCTTGATGTACTCAGGACTTGTTGGACCCCATACATGTGTAGTGATCACCTAGGCACCATGCCCGATGGCTTCTGGGTGTGCTGGACCTCTGCTATGGTCCACATTCAAACATATTTCTGTCTAGAAAACTCCATCAAGAAATATCAGTTCCTCATTAATACACATTTTTTCTATTGTGGAAAATATTATGCCATTTCCTTCAAATCTTCCATTATCAAGAGGAAGTTTGCTTCCTTTCTGAAGAACAGGAGACCGCTCTGTGTGTCTGTGCGTGTATCTCTGATCCTTCCTTCTCAGGTACCAAGACATCTCTGCGATGTCCGTGGGCCACCACCAACCAGCGTGAGAATCCCTCCTCTCTCAGATGAGTCAGCAGTGTTGCTAAAATGGTAGGATACCATTTGGTTTCTTTTTTTTTAAAGGTATGCTTCAAGATGGTGAGGGAAATTGTTACTTTCAGGACAGACCAATCTGTTAGGACTTGAAAGGGGGACCAGGACCTCTCCCAGACTTGCAGATGCTCTCACTATGTGTAGGCTGTAGGGCTGGTAAAAAGAGGAATGATTTTTTCCTCCTCCTGCAATCATGTGGATAGAAACCGTGTTTTCTTTAAAAAGGTCTCTAGCATACTTTAAAGCAAATCTAGGATCCTGCAGAACTTGCAATTACACCTCTAAGCGTAATGTTATGATAGAAAATGCTTTACTGAATCAAAAATGCGATGGCCCAAGCTTTCCTAGCACTTCATAGGATAAACACTTCATATGGTAACACCTGTCATCTGGCTTGGAAGAAACCACAAAACTTAGACACGAATTGCATGTAGTCCCTCATTTTGACTGATGACTGCTCTAAAAGAGTTAGGGATTGAACAAAAAGGCATAAACGTGGAAAAACTTGTATTTATTTTCATCTGCCATTTTGGTCTTTTGAAAGACAGATGACAATGAAAGCATCATTTACTTCAGGCAAAGAAGTTCCCCTCCTCTTCCAGCACATTTTGAATTCACCCAAAATAATTCCCCTGCCTAAAAAACCAGGTTATTTTTCTTATTACATGAAACATCTTTTCTGACTCAAAATAGAGACCCAAGCACTAAGATATGCTTTAAAAGTTCCTTCATGTTAAAACTGACTGCTCTCATTCCTGAAGGATCTGAGCACTTTTCAGTAATACAGCCATCAATGAGATACTATCATGAATGCATCACAGGGTTTACATCACTATGAAATGAGAACTATAAATCATTTCTAAAAAGAGAGGATATGAATAAAAAACATGTTTAAATCATGAATCAAATAAGAACTGTACAAAGTTCAATAAAGCAAAACTAAATGAAACAAATTAAGACTTCCTCCCTTATTATAATTTTGGATTATTTATAAATTCAGTACTGGAGGCAATGCTCACTAATCAGATTGTAGTATCACCAAACTAGGGAGCCCCCCTACCACACCAACCTTACATCTACAGAGAGCAAAGCCTGAATACAAAGTTAACCACTTTTTTCCAAGCACAGCAGATCAGTATTCATAGAGCAACAACACAGACTCAATTCAAAGTTAGTCAGGTTTCAGTAAAGCTAAATTCAGTAACTCCTCTTCATTAGACTTGTTGCATTGTTACTGGCAACTATGCATGAAAGTTTTATTTGCATGAAAAAGACAGATCTGTACCTTTTTTGCGATGGCTAGAGTTTGAGACACAAGCTGTAAAGCCTAAAGATAAAAACTTGAATGACTGGGTCAATCTCTCCTATCTCTGGACAAATGTAATTCCTGACATATTTCTCAAAGTGCTTCCCCTTCTCATTTTAAAAAGGAACACACCCTCACCCTCCAGATCAACTGTATTCAGAAACCTTTTTCTTGAAGCATTTTTCTGATAGAAAACACCACATTGATGAAGCCAACATCTTTTTCATTTCTGCAACATTCTTTGCATCTTTAGCCTAACGTGACATTTCATATTGTTCACATCTTTTGTTAGTGCCAGAACACGACATGATAGCCTATCATATCAGATACACTAGTCAAAACAGATTATTTTTAAATGCATTGAGGCCAGATGCTACTTTGTGTAGACTGAAACAGCTTATCATCTTGCTTAGTAGAAGAGTCTCCCAGTTGAACACTTGCTCTCCAACCCTTCTGTGGATGGCAGGGAGATGCCGAGACGATGAAATACTTCACTGCGGTTAAGAAATTGGATCCTGAAAAGTTATCCAGTGTGACTAACCACCCACTCAGTGATCTTGCTTTTCCTGATGGATTATCTTCTGAAATGTTAAATAAATTATTTAAAGCTATCTTGTCTAAATTCCTTAATATCTATGGCTGTTCCTGTCCTCCGTTAAGAAGCAGTGTAAGAATTATTTCAAATATATTTTGTATTCTTTTTATTTTAATTTCTGGATTAGCTATACCTTTACTTCAAAGTTTTTGGAAGCTGAATGTGCACCAATAGGATACTCGGTTAAATAACTCAGTGGAGGCTGAAATGCAAAAACTGAAACTGTCTGCTGGGTTGCAGGACCCGACTCTGCAAGGGATGAGAACAACGCAGCCAGATTCTTCTCTGGGCAGCCCTCACCACTTCCCAGCTCCCATCTGAGCTGGCGTGGAGCTTCTGTTACACAACTGAACATGTGGAGTAGCACCACTGATGAACGAATAAATCCATTAGTGCCCTTGATGAGGATTATATGAAGTACTGCCTGGAGTGCCCAGAAAATTCTTTCCAGACATAAGTTCCTGCAATCCACTTTGGAGAAATGCAGTAAAAATCCAGGCAAAAATAGGATTCTTATGTCCACAGATTGACTGCCAGGCACTTAATCAGTTCTGCAGGGCTGATAATTCTGTTGTTCTTTACGTTTGAAGCAGTGAGACTTTCTAGGTGATTTCCGATAAGCAAAGTGGAGGGCCACTGCCTGTAAATGTTCATGTTAGCATTTTCACCGTTCTACAGTGCGTAATGTTGGAGCTTATGGAAATAATAACTGCCCATATAAGAAAATATTGGCTCACATACAGTATGTACCTTGTGTACAGTCATCACTGGACAAGGGAGGTCCTGCAAATACATATATATATACATATATTTCATCAAATAAGGGATGGGTTGTTGAATCACGTACAGTAACAGCTATTTTAACACCTATCTCATTGGAAACAGCGGTTAAGGGGAATTGACTTACATAATAATTTAATCTTTTAATACTGCTGAAGTCAGTCAACTTTGCAGCCGAAAGCTCTCGCTGATATTGAGGTAGTGACTCCTTACACATCACATTTTCAGAGGATTTATGAAGGGGGAAAGGGATTCTTGGGTCAAATGTATGTCCTTAACCTTCTCAACTCCTTTTGGAAGTGTGCCCCCCCCCCCACTCCTTTTGCCTCCTTGGCAGCTCTCCCAAAGATATGCTGCCAAGCATAGCATTGGGAACTTAACAATGCTCTTCTGCTCTGCATGATAGAGACTTGGTGCGGCAATTCGTATTTGAAATCAAAATAAAGGTCCAGAGAGTATCAACCTGTGGAGCAAAGGGAGAGAATGCCCTGAGTTTTGTGGAAGAGTTTCAGCGATTGACTAGGGGTGGGACTCTGAATCCTGTGGATGAGCCTAGAGGCAGTCTACATTACTCATCTGCAGTCTTCACAGAGTCAGCAACTGCTACTATCCTGGAGGAAGAGGGAGCTTCCTCAGCCCAGAAATGTTTGCAGCATCTGCAGAGGTTCGAAGGTCCCTCTGCAAAGTCAGAATGAATAGGGCCATAATGGTACTGGTCCCTCTGAAAGTGCAGAATTGCTTTAGCAGGTTTTCTGGTATTTCCCCCTCTCTAATAGCATCCGACAAGAATGAAGGTCCCACAGAAACTTAGGAGGATGAAGTCCTTAAGCAGGCTTCCTACTAATGAAGAACCATGCTGATAAATCCCAGCTCAGACCCGGCTCTGATGAGAGAAAAGAGATTTCTCACGAGTCTTTCCTAAACAGCTCCAGACACCTTGCCCTTGACAAAGCTGCCAGCAGCCACGCTGCCATCCACCACCACAGCCATACCTCGTCATTAAGAGCTGCTCAGATCTGATCTATTAATTATCTTGACACAGTATGTTCCCTTCTTTTAAAACCCTTAATACCTTGCTCTTGATCTCACGGAGTGTCTCTTTCCAATGAAGAAAATGTGCGCAGGCAGCTTGCCTGAAAATCCCTGTTTGGGTGGGCGTTGGAGTGAGGACTGAGAAGGAAGTGCTTGCTGCCACTCAAGGGGGAGCTCAGCAGCCCACTCTCCCTGAGAGCTCGTGGAAAGTGAGACACCAAATGTCAGCTGAAAACGTCTGGCATCACGATGCTGCAGCCCCAGCCTAAATTCATCCTGTAGCCACTCCAAGTACGAACTTCAAGCCAGTCCTTCTACATAAACTGCACAAAAAATACCATCCCCATATTAGCTATTTTACCGAGAGGAAAAAGAGAAATGGAACTTTGTGAATTAAATTACATTCACTTCTTTTCTCAGGCACAAAATAGGCTTGCTCAACGCAGTAATTTATTAATTTTAAATGCCCCTATGCAAATGAGTTCCCTGGAATAAGATAACATCCACTTTCCTTTTTAAAAATAATCTAGTGCTTTTTATGTTTGAAATGATGGCAAGATGTTCTAGTGCATTTGGAAAAAAATATTGTGCTCTGTCTTTTGCAGCAATGTATTGTAATTATTCAGCCTGCTGCCATAATTAATAATAGAAACCAATGAATTAAGACACTAATAATCCCCAGATGTTCAAATGGCGAACAAAACACTTTCAGCTTGACAGCATATATATGTGGGCTATGCTATATGTGTTAAAGCTATCTCTGAACATTTGAAATCGAGAAGTACTTTTATTTACAACATCTGTGAACACATCTTCCTTATGTGAGAAACTAGGCAACTTGTTAGTCATTTTCCTGCACATAACAAGACCATTTGTCTACACAAAACTAAATGTAACCTTTTTTTTTTTGACCCTCATTTGTTTTTTCAGTGGCCATAGTCCACTGTTCTCAATGGCTGGGCACAGATGCTTTACCCTAGAGACTGACAGAGCCCTAGCTGCCGAGCATCCTCCCAAAATAGCACAGCAATATAAGTACACGCTAGCAATCATTGCTCACACGTTTGAACAGGAATACCCTGCAACGTTAGCTGGGCTGAAAGAGAAAAAAAAAGAAGAGAAAATGTGGGCTAACATGTTGCTTCAAACTAATATTTTCTCAGTGGTCAGGTGCTCACATCAGGCACAACTCCTACCTGGGTCATCCGTTTCACTCAGGGAGGTAAAGCCCAGAGCAGGCTGTTGTCTCACCTTTTCTGACCTCTTTTGCTTCCCCACCACCACATTTCATCCACTGACCCCTACCAAGGCCGTCAGTAAAAGCAGTGGTCACTGCTGTTTAAAGCGGATGCTGCACGCGGGATCTGAGGACATCAAGAGGTGACGCACTGACGTCTTCCTTCAGCAGCTTCTCGGAGCAGTTCATCGCTGCCTGTGATCGGCACCTGCCTGCTCCCAGTCCGGTAGACTGGAAAGGTCTTCAGCTCCCCATACCGTCTCTGTGTTAGCTGTCACCAGGTCACTTCTCAATACTTTTGTGGATAAACTACACAGACGGAACTCTTTAAGGCCGCCGCCGCAGGAGCAGGTCTTGAGGCCTGCAATCATTGCTACGGATGTGATTTAATGATGTAGGGCTGTATTGTGGATCTATCAAAGCCTGGGGCAAAGGGGCCCTTACAGTTTGTGCTTCCTTTTTTTTGTGTACAGGATTGAATAAATCTGCGTTAACCCCATTCCTAGAATAGATTAAATCCCTCTTTGTGCTAACTCAGCTAGTCTTTGTTTTTGGCAGCCCGCTGACGTTCCCTTCACTCAGATCCTCCTGTCTCAGAGAGATGCTGCCGTCCCCGTGGGAGCAGCTTCCTCCCCCTTTGGAATCCAGCCATGTAAAGGAATAAAGTCGTAGTTTTTCTCCTCGCATATGATCTCCTTAGGCAGCTCATGACAGAGCCCTTAGAGAATAAGTTAACCTTATTATTATTGTAATTCTGTGTTGAAAAAAAGTTGGTGTCAGTTTAGAGATTTGTGAGGTTCCCTCCGTGCCTGAAGGCAGAGGGGCGAATGCTGCATCCATCACATGTGGCACGGCACGAGCGGAGCGGGTGTCACCCCTCTGTGAGAAATTCCTCCCAGCGGCTTGGCTGATGGCTCACTTTCCCTCCCATCCACCTCTCCTTGAGCTCCTCATTAGTGCCAGTGCTGGAGATGGTCAAAAACGTTACAGTGGGAACCAGAGCAAGGCTCCTCTCTACGTCCTCTCCTCTGAAAAAGTATGCCTGAGAGTTGCAATTTACTCTTTAATACCAGATTAGAGATGGAAATACCATTCCAGTATGTGTATGTTAGCAGCAGCAGATGCTTCTTTACATGACCAAAATGTGTCTCCTTCAGAGCAGGCAGGCATGGATCTACAGGATGAGGCAGAGGGTGGCCAGGAGGGATGCTGACATTGGAAGCATCTCTACGTTCAGCACTATCTTCTGGGGCACAGGAGCCAGACCATCGTCCCCCCCGCACAGCCCCATGCAGCACCTACAAACACACGCTTCTCCCTAGCAGCAAAGCCAAACAGCAGCTATTCACAACCGTTCCTGGTCTAACACCACGCGACACAGCAATATTGGTTAACTTAGTTAAGTGGTGATTAGGGAACAAAACTCCCTGAACTTGACCGAGTGGTGTCCTGCTGTTTCTGCTTTGTGTGCTACTACGCAATTTCTGTATCAAAGCAGCCTTGCTAGTGCAGCACTCGGAGAGTGGCTTATTTATATGTAGATGCAGCTATATGACATTTCCAAATGCCATACATTTGCATATGAAGGTTCCACTTTTTTCCCCACCTCGAGTAAACAGAGTCTGCTGTGACTCCAAAGCAGTGCTTTCACTCAATTCAAGATTTCTCCATCCTCCTTAAGAAGCTTAAAAAACCCTCAAACATCTTATTTTCATAACTTGGCAACCTTGGCTATCAATAGTGTCTATGGGCAGGTCTTTTGATTTATAGCTATACCTTTGATACCAAACTGAGCACGGAGAGTAAAACTGCGAGACCTTAAGATTTCATGTGAAATGGCTGCAGATAATCTGCAATACAAATCAATATTTGCAAATAGGCCTCAGACATATGATGGAAGCTTGTGGTCATCCTAAAAAAGGCTGTGGGTCACATTCATTATAGCTATGAAGATGATATTGATTTTTGTCACTGCCCTTTCACTTGAAAAGAAGAGCAGGAGCTCGTTGCAAGAGCTGCCGGGGAGCTCTGAAACTGCAAACCCAACACAAAACCACAACCTCGTGTAATGCCGGGAAAGCCAAGTGGACATTATATATTCAGCTTCCTTGTCACAGACCGATAAGGCTGAGGCAGATGGTATGTGGGCAAAGTTTCAACCTGAATACATTGCCTTCTAAAAACCAATAGCGCTAGGAAAACATCCCAGTTTTGTGGCATGAGGCAGACGAACACGTTACCTGCACAGTACAGAGCCGCCCGATGTGGGGCCTCGAGGTATGTGTTACGGAGGATCTGGAAAAGCTTCCCGTTGGCATCGGGTGTATGGAAAAACAAGGAGTCTCAACACCTCTCACGTACCACCTAGTGTGAGCAGTGTGAATTATGTATAATACACAGATTGAGCCCCATCCTTTTACACATTTGCGCTGGGATGCGCAGCCAAGGGTGTAAGCTGAAGGAATTGGTCTTTCGGCATCACCAGGCGGCGTGGGAGTGCTGATGGCATGCAGAGCGGATGGTGGAGTCACCAGGAATCAGCTGTCCCCCTCTCTCATAGCTCAGCCCTGCTCCACGGCTGCGAGCAGACCTCCTCCACATCCCTGCCTATCCTGTGAGTGGGCAAACACCAAGGTGAGGACGAGCCATTCCCTCGAGTCCCTGCTCCGCCTGCTGTTAGGGGACTGTGACAAGCGCTTCCCAACTGTGACAACAGGCACAGCAATCCCCAGGAGTCACCTTTAACCGTCACTGCAGGCTTAGCTTATGGAGTTTCACCCATCTGCCACTGCATTTCTAAAGGACTTCATCCTCCTCCCCCTGCCGACTGGTAGATAGCATCAAATATGACAAATGGGATGTGGTGCCAGAAAGCTGATAAATACTTTTGATATGGCCCTAAAAATAGTGAAGGGATATTTGTACCCTTCTGACACTTCTCCAAGAGTAGATGGATATGCATGACCTAAGTTTTAAGACGAGTGTCAAGAATATTGATGTGTGGAGGGAGAAAGATCGTTTCACTGGCACCGCCCCGGGGGACAGTCGCATGACTAACGACGTTTCCCATCTCCCAGCCCGGGGAGGGCTGCGCCTTTGGTGCCCATCCAGAAAAAAAGGATTCCGGTTGCCAGTTCAGCTCTGCCCACCTGGGACGTATCTCTTCCTGTGTGGCCATGATGAAATGGGAGAAACAGGGTGCAAATGCTCTCAGTGTCTGCTAGAACTTTTCATGGCTGTCTGGCACGTGGCTCACACTAGGGCAGGCTGTGACCGCTGTATGTGTCTGGAGGCCTATATAGGAAATAAACTATCTAAGGGCTTATTTCATAAACACAATGGGATAAAACATTCAGCACGGTTCAGAGGGAAGAGAATGATAGATTTAAGAGTTACAAACAATAATTTTGGGGCAGATTTGCTCTGGAGGACCAGTAAAACAGGGCACTGTAGTGCCCTAAGTTATGGCCTCGTACTTGCTGCTCGGCTCACTCGTGCTCCATACGCGATCAAGCCTGGTGTGTTTCTGGGGGTACACCCTGTAAATTTAATTTAGGATTTCTGAAAGACCTCTGGAAACGTGGAAGTCAAACTCAGTTTTTTGCCCTCCCCTCTAACCCCTACAATAATGTAGACTCCAAAGGTCTCAAATTCACACACGCCAATCCCAGTGTCCTGCAGTCATTCCCTCTTTGGCACCTGTGCAGGTGGCTGGCAGGAATTTTAGTATTGATGCAACTGGTGGCTCTTCCAGTTTTTAAGGACTACATAGATAAAAATTGCTTTTAAGCAATTTAACTGTGGATTAAGAAAGCACGTTCTCATGTTTGTATGCAGGTGCACTTATCATCTGTATCTACCTGTCTATATTAAAAGGAACATGCACATTTTATGTAACACAAAGCAGCATTTGCCATCAATCCTCGCCCTGTCTCTTCAGCTATGTGAGTGGCTTTTACTGGCGAAAGATCGGGCAGGCGATCAATGAAACAAAACAGGAGCTTCGTTTGGAGAAACTGCTGCAAATAAAAGCGCACCCTAATCCAATTACCAGGCTGTCCCCTAATTTCCAATAGGAACTCCGGGTCTGAATGGATTGTTTTCTGCAGAGATCAATGGATGTCAAGAAGCAGTATTGGAAAAGGTCTCTGACTTATTTTTAGGACTGCCAGTATGACGTTATGAGAATTTACTTTTTGGTTGCACGCTTCAAACAAACTCAAAAAATTACAACTTGAAAGCAAGTATGAATGGCAAAACTGTCAGAGAGGTTTGACGGAAGACACGGAGACGGAAAGGTTACTCAGCTACGTGACAAGGCAGAGAAGTAGGTCAGGGACGTAATTTTGGCCACAAGGCATTTCCTTCAGTCCTTTTGACAACCTGAAGGTATTACAGACCCAGTTTTGCTCTAATTTTATATTCAGCTTTGATTACTAAAAGCAGTCTTTTTATTTTTTTCCTTTTTTTGGTGGGGGAGAGGGGCGCACATATCGGTAAGGTGCTGCCAAGCTGGAGCATGACACCCATTTGGCTCCCTTCCCTCCTTTCTTTTTTTCCAAGGTAGCATCTGTGCTTGTAAAAATATGCTACCCAAGAGAATTCATCCAGGAAACTGAAGAAAGAGCTGCAGAATTTGGGGGAAGTGTGTGTAAGAAAACAGGAGACTGAATTAAAAATATGTAACTCCTATATAGGGTATTTTCGAATGCTTCCTGAATCCTGTGCCTGGCAAATCCCTTGTGCATATCTTGGTTATTTTAGTTGCCAGAAGATGACCCTGAATGGCCTATGACTACTCAGAGATATGTCTGTTCTCGGCTAAAAGCATGGTTTCAGCCATGCTTTTCACTGCTTTCGTTTGGGCTATTCAGAAAAGTAAATACATTTTATTGGCATGTTGCAAAACTGTGATCACCCCTCTGTACAAAGCAAAGCACTACACTTGCAGAGGAATGAATCCTGCTCAGTTTGCCTCTGTTTTTACTCATTTGTCTCCCCTGAGTCCTGCATTGTAAAACTGTGATGGTAATGGGTCCGCACAGTCTACAACTTTGCTTTCTGTATCTGCCTAGTTCTATTGTTAAAATCTTTTGTCGCTGCTCAGAGATCAGTTTTTAGCAGACTAGATGTTAGAAATTCCTATTTGGTATTCAGGAGTTCCCATGCCTGAAGCTGGAAAGATACCCCTTGCTATTCACAATTTTAAGTGTAGGAGAAAAAGGTAAAAAAATATAAAATGCCACTGCAGCAAAACTTGCTATATTCTTTTACCTTATTTACCAAAGATACACTTTGTTTCCCATCTGTCATGAAACTGTCATGTGCAATAGCATGACAAAGCCAAAACCTCTGCATTTGCTTGGTTCTGCAATAAAAGGGTCCAATCCTGCCATACAAATTTAAGTCTTTTGTCTATTACTCAAATGCCAAAGGTCTATCAGACAATAACTGGTCTCTGAGATGCAGAGAGGAGACCACCCAATCGTGCAGAACATACTCTGTGCCTATCAGTAGCTCCTGGAGCCGAAAGAGACCCCTCCAGGGCGCACATTGAACTGAAGACACTGTTACAGTGCTGTCACCTCTCCTTGTCTGATGACTGCAAACTCTTCCAGAAGCACAATGTCCTTGAAGTGACTTCTCCATGGACCCAGCTCAGACTCTGCCTCCTGAAATAAGCTAACTGCAGACGGGGTCTGGTTGCCTTGTGATGTCCGTCTCCCATCAAACTTCTCCTCAGACCCCATGGCTCCCCCCGCCTTTACATGTCGATGTATTTTGGTGTGACAGGACACAATGCGAGTGCAGAGCTTGCCCTGCTATTTCTTTCCATAAAGAGCAGAATAGCTTCTCTACGCCGCAGAGGTCCGGAGATTCATCACTGGTTACACAGCCCATTTTGAAGCACGGCCAGAAAAGTGTATTAAGAACATCTTTTTTTATAAACGAATACCTGCATTTACTGTTTTTGTACGCCCGCACCCATTATTATTGTCTTACAGAAGTGCCACAGAAGTGAGCTGTAGAGATGGCATTTGTGTAAATAAAGGGTTTGGTATTTTATCTCAGCGCTCACTCCTAGAGCTAATATTCAAAGTGGGAGAAGCTGAATGGAAAAGAAAGGGCAATTTCAGGAAATGGAAAATTTACTAAGAATAAAAATGGATGAGAAAGCTGTACAGAGAAATCAGGAAGCCATTAAACTCAATGGCCATTCTCCCACTAGCTTCAGCAAGGCCAGAATTTTACCTACAGCCTCTTTAAATCTTATTCACCCTTATAACAGTATTTTAAAGCAAACAGCTGACATCCTTCTGCCCAGCCAAGGCCCTTTAAATCACTGAAATGCCGGATGGAAAAAAATCCGCAGTACCAGATGTGTCTAAAAACAGTCACAGCTCTTGTTGAGGCAATCCGCAGAGGAAAATGTTTAGTATATATTATGCCTGACAAAATACTAATAGTTTATCAGTTTTGATATTATAGACTAATAACAAGCCCTTCCATGGCTACTTCATTTGCAGAACACAGAGACAGGCTAGACTTACGCTACTTGATTTTAGAACAGTGTTTTTTATTTAATCCTTTCCCATCCTAGCTAGATGGAAGTACACTTCCATTATCAAATGAAATTGTAAATGAAATACCCTGGGGAGGGGGTGCTTTTGATGTATACCTAACACAGCTTTAAACGATAGACAAAATAAAAGAGGCAGATTAAAACCATAGGGAGGGGGTTAATTTTTTTTTTCCTCCTGAAAAATATTTTGCCATTATGTAATGCTGTTTACAATGGCTAGGGCTGGTGATAGCAGCAGTATTTCGATTATTATCAAAAATTCTGATTCAGTGCTGATAACATTCTGAAATGCGCGGCCACTGGTTCTGAAATAGCACATTTTGTTTACAGCTATTGTATTTACAGGAAGAGAGTTTCACGCTAACTTAATGCTCATGGGTACATGGTAAAATGACAGTCCAAGTGCGTAAGAAGTCACCTTGCTAAGCAGGTAAGTGTGGTGTTTCAAACCTGAGTTTTTAAGAGGGCTTCCACTTGCTCCGTGGTACAGATGCGTGCCTCAAACTGCCGAGGCTTGGTTCCTCCCAAATGCAGAGAAATGCTTCTATGGAAAGAAGCAGTGGAGCTGCTGATATTCAAAATGCTGCATCTCCCACAGCATTTCCTACTGCCTATAAACCATTTCCATTTTTCTTAAGTAACAATTTTCTGTCACTAGTGGTCTCAGTGTCTCATACACTAAATGTTAAGACATACAAAAAGAACAGGTACATCGCGTTGCTCGAACAGTGCAAGATACGGGTTTTAGCAGATGTATCCAATGAAAATAAGTGGAACCATCAGCAAAGTGAAAATGATGCAGCAAAGTATTTGTCTGTCTTTACTTTCTTTACTCAAATCTATTAAACTAGGCAAAAAATTGCTACTTGTCTCCATGTAGTCTAATTCTGAAGATCTATTAAAAATAAATTCACCAGCTCCTTCTTTGTTTCCCCAACCACATTTCTTTTCACTCTAGCAGAAGCATTTGTACTTCCTGAGTATAGGTGAAAGCCTTTGTTATCTTAAGGCTCAGGTTACCATTTCACGTGTCTTAAATGATCAAGTTATCTTGTGTTTGTATTGTAATTTGACATGATGATACTCCTTCTAGAAAAGATGATGTTTCAGTCAGTTCTAAGTAGCAACTTTCCTTACTATACAACTTATTTATTACAACTGTCATATGCTTTCATCTCATGTTATTTTGATATCTAACATTTCATAAAGAATGCCAAAACATACCATGAAACAAAATTCTGAAGAAATTCAGTTCTATGAATATTTCAAAATATTTTTTCCTACATTTCAGACTAGATCAAACACAAATATTTAAAAGCTGATGTTTCCTGAAAATGGATATTCTAGCATCTCATTATAACTTTAACTCTCAAATCTTTGGGAAGGCTCTGTAATTCCTAACAGCAGATTTACAGAAACTATGCCTAAAATAGAGCTGCTGGGCATAAAAATACACTGTGGTACTCCTTAATATCCATTAACCAATTCAAACCAGTGTCGTGGATGGCAAACTGCTGCTGCACGCCATCTCAAACAGCATCCCTCCAAGATGACACTTGATCTAACCAAAGTGCCTGGAGGAAGGGTGGGAACCCAGGGAGAGCAAAAGTCCTCCACAAATCCAGACAACAGGATTAATTTTCCCAGCCTATTCCTTGGGGAAGAATGAAAGAGTCTTGTCTCAAATACTTTTTTTACTTTCCTTTCTTGTAGGGGAAGCAGGGGAGTTGAGAAGGGAAAGAAGATGCTATCTATCAAGAGGGAAATGCCTTCATCAAGATGTCAAAAAGCCAAAGACAGTTGGGATCTACCATCTTCCTGGCACGTGGATAAAGTACAAGGTGTGACAGACCGATACGTAAAACAGCACCACAGCTGACACAGGGTGAAACGCGGCCATCGTGGCAGAGTATCAGAAGAGTCACACGTGCCACCACCATCACAGCATCACAGCAAGTCTCAGACTGCACCTACACGCTTCCGCTGGTCCTAAGGGAGAATCAGGCTGCACGGTTTTTCGAGACCCCGAAGGGAGAAGAATCTTAGCTTCCCTGTGACTTCTGATATGAAGTGGGTTTGGGGCTGTCTGCAGTAAATTTAAGTACAAATCTGTGAAAGTCACTTCATGGCTGGGCTCTTTCTGCATTGTTAGATGGAGTTAATATAGAGGCCTGTTATTTAATCCAGATATATCTCAAAGGAGGGGCCTGCAAGTGGTGGGTACCTCATCTAAGAAGTGGCAAAGATACAGTATTAACTAGGTGCCACAATGTGATTTAGTCGGATATAAAATGACCTTTTTTTGATAACTGTAAGTCCTTTCACAATAGCAGAGCCCGCATGCTCTGCAGGGCCAAGTATTATGGTGCATATTCCATATGTTCAAGGCACTGAACAGTGGTTGTAGATCATACTGCTGGATCTTCATTTCCATAATCCTCTGAAAGCAAAGGTTGGGAAAAATAAATTCTGGGAGTGGCTTTAACTAGAGCCGAACAACTGCAAACCATGAAAGTGTTTTTCCGAGGGTCCCTTCCTGCATTCATTTCTTCTGGGTATCCTTTGCCATTAGAGGTCTATTTAGGAGGAAGGTTATGTGGTTAAAGACAGCTTGAGAAATCAGGCACATTTCAGGTTGCGTTGAGTTTTAGGGATCACATTTTTATGCGTAAGCAGGAAAGTGTCTTTTTTTTTCTGCGAGCTCTACCTCCCTTTGAGCTTATTCATTTTTCTGATCAAAACACAGATACTGTGCAGAGGACAAAAAGATCAGCAGGTACTGAAAGGCTCAGATTTTCTCAGGAAGATGGGTTCCTATGCTCCAAATGAGACAAAAGATATGTAAACAATACATGATGTGTTTATGGACTGCGACACAAAAAGAAGAATCCATAGGAACTCCTGCGTGAACTCAGGTCTGCTCATCTCTACTGCACATATAATTTCTGGTTTTACCCATCACCTTTAACAGAACAAAACGTTACAGAAGACTGCTTACGTGATAGTATAAGGGAAAAAACAACCAGAAAGGTACACACAGTCTTGGGGAAGCAGAACAAGTGGGAGCCCATGTTTGGAACAGGCTTTATGAATTTTGCACAGTTCTGATGGAAACCCCAGATGGAAAAATATGCTTACATTGCCAACTCCACCCTCACCCCAAATTCATTTCCAGGACTTAAATACTCCAGGGATGCTGACAACAGTAAAATAACCTGGTATGATTTTGTATTTTTAGGCTGCCCATGCCAATATCGGTGTTACAAGTTGGTACTTGCTTTTCCTGTTTATCTCCTACAGATCAAACTCTTAGCCTGGACATAGTGAATTTTCAGGCTACTGAGCTTCTACGCAAATCAAACAGCTTTCTTTATAGTGTTCACTCACAACATTACTGAATTTGTTTATTATGGGACGAAAGCACAAATGAATTCTGCAACTTTTGATTCACATTCATTAGTGACTAAATTAAGGGCTAAGCTTTAAAGCACAAATGGAAATGCTCTTTTTCCTTGAGCTACATTGGTCTAGGTAAAGAGATGACTAGCAGTTCACCTGAGACCTAATTTAAGTTTTAATGCTAACAATTACAGGTTGCATGAGCATGACACGGGGAAATCATAAGTAATGAAAAGGCACAATTTCTCTCATTATAAAGCCACAAAAAAACAGAAATCCAAAAAAACAAGGCACATTTTACCAAGCTTAGTGTATGTAATTCCAAGTTAAAGGAGAACTCTCGTAAAAAGTGAGGTATTCTCTTGAGGCTAGCAGATTAAATGAGCAATATTTCTCACTCCCTATTGCCGGTTTTTAAAATCTCCATAAGCCTGTTTTCATTTTGCATGCTCCTCAGGAAAAGACTGTTAGGAGTAAGTGCTGTTAAATCACACGGCACGGCGCGGAGCTCCGGAGTGCTGCAGCTTCCTTCCTGGCATGGGACCTGTTTGTGAGGCTCCTACGTGACCTCCACCTCAGTGTGTCTGTCTCACCTCCCCCCCCAAATTATGTAGATTTTAGTAAGATGGAGCTTATCGGGATCTAAAGATCTATTTGAGAATGTTCTAGAGAAGAAAAACATTAAGGGTAGCTTACACTGCAGCACCCACTGCTAGACAATTGCATTAATGCCCTGGTTTTTCATATTTTAGAAATAAAGCACCCGGTCCTCCTGATGACACAGAAAAATGCTGGAGTGGGACTTTCCACACTCCACCTTTTGAATCCCAGGAGTTAAATTACAAAAAGAAGCAGCTGCAATTTTTCATTTAAAAAAACACCCAGGACAAGTGAAGGTTTGGGGGCCAAGTGCGTGGCTGGGGCTGACAGCGCCGGCTACTCACACTCTAGATCAGAAGTAGCTGACAGGAAGATTTATTAACCTACCAGCTGGCCTCTATCTCTACTTTTTAAATTTTTTCTGGGTATCAACAACACTGGAGGAGTTGCAAGGTAGCAAAAGGGATGGAGACCGCCGTGCTATCAGGGTACGCTGATCTCTCTCTCACCTTTGAAAATCACTCAGAAGAACTCCAGAATAGGAATATTTTCTTATCTGTGTTTTATAGTACTCCATAAATTAAACTAAGTTACACGCAGTTATTATTTCCAAGTCAATGCTATACTGCTTTCTGCGATGATAAATTTGAGCTTGATTTTGGAAACCTCCAGGTTCCACGCAACGAGCTGAGACATTTCCTCTGTTCTACTTTTTGAAAACTTTTCTATCAGAAGTGCCTGGATTAGGTAGGCAAAATGACCAAAATGCCTTCTCTGCTTGCCTTTATTAGTAAATTACTCTATAAGTGGAGACCGGTTCTGGTCTTACATCATCTTGAGTTTATGTGCCCCAGACTTCAGCTATTTGTAGACATCTACATTTCTAAACAATCAAACATCTTAAAGGACATTCAGGTATGTGGGGCATAATATGGTCATATCTCCTGGAGGGAGATGCCCTCATTGCTTTCCTCAAGTCACAGGCCAAAAAAACCCAAAATTGTACAGCCTGAAATACAACCTATAATGTATTTTCTTCTCTGTTTTGTAGAGCTCATCTGCCACCTTTTGTGGACTTTCACTGTGCATAAAAATTAGGTATATTTTCATAAAACCTTGCACTTGTAAATGCAACTAACAATTGCAGCAACATTCAAAAGCTTCACGTTTTTCAAGAAATGTATCAATTGTATTATTCTTGTACTCCCAAACGCCAGGAGCGTGCGTGCCTATGTGTGTGAGTGCAGGTGGAGGCCACAGCTAGACAGCATTCATGTTGCCACACAGCTGCCAAAATATTAAAATGTGGGGTTTTTTTGATTTTTAAGTGATTTGATGGAAAAGCAGGAACGCTTCCTAAATAATCTATTTGTTCAGTGTGACAACCTCTGACTTGGAGTCTGCAGAATCAAAAGCCAAGCAAATCTGCATATGCAAGGATGCAATTTCCCCAGCGTTTTTACAAAGCTGCAGATGAGAAATGGTTTCTCTCTAGCTGTGATGGATGCGCGGTGCTCAGCTCTATGTCTCACTTGCTAATTCCATTGAGAAGAAAGGAAAGCCTGGTTCACAAAGGCAGAGCAAAACTGTATGATAGTTTATATCCCATAGCTAAGCTCTGGGGCTTTATTATTTTTCACCAGTTTAGGAAATGGCTGACATGGTAGTAGACACAAAATTGAATTTTAAGGGACAATGTCAAGTGGTTTACACTCAAAAGTTAACCTACTTTGAAAACATCATAATCTGGAGAAGGAATCTAGTGTGAAATTCTCATATTTGATTCCCCCGGGGGAAAAAAAAATATATATCCACTCTATAGAAATCCACTATTCTGATTCCTGGCCGCTCTCCAGGCCTACTTTAGACAATGAAGATGACTCTGACCGAATTCGGCAGGTTCTGGGTCGCGCCTGTGAAGAAAGGGATGCATCACACCCCGGTGCTTCTCACATGTGCTGGGTCAGTGCACTGCTGCCAGTTCTCCACATTTTCTTTGATAGGCATGGCTTGTTCTCCCGTTCAAAGGGATTTAGAAGTTAACGATGCAGAATGGTGAGTTTTGGTAAAGTTTTAGGATAGTTTTCTTCTCTAAAATATAAACATTACATTGTATTTATTTTGGAGTCCAACACTCTTGGACTTTCAAAGAGACTCTTTAGTGTGTCCAAGACACTTCTTTATCCTTGGAGCGGGGAATCTACGGTGGCTCCCGTGGCCTTCATCCCACAGCCCTGGCCCAGCCAAGGGAAGATGATGTGTTGACACAGATGAATTTTGCCCTTTTTGGTGGAGCGTTCAGTTTGCTTGGGCAACACAGCCATCTGCCGGATTACTCGCCCGAGCACCTCCGGCAGTGCCAGGAAGGCCCCAGTGCCAGAAAGCGGTCTGAAAAAGATCCAAGACTGTTGCGTAGATTTGAAATCCCATGGGAAACCAGGAGGCAGAGCAGGGAACAGAGCAGCCATGAGCAGACGTGCAGCATTTTGTGCTTGTTAGCGTGTCCTGGGCACAGCAACAGCATCAGCAAGAGGGGCCACAGCACTGCCTGCAAGAGAGTCCCTGGTCTAGTCAAGACCACCTGAAGGGACCACTTGAGGCTGCTGCCAAGGGAGAGTTTACTGCTGTTGAGGAACCCAAAAATACGGCTCAAATTGACATTTGTGGATTCGCACTTTTCGCCAAAGGAGACTATTGGGGCTGAAAATGCTTTCTTCCCCTTTCCATCAGTTTTGCTGTGCTGCTGGTGTTCGGCTGCTGAGATTGATCTAAGGGAGGTTTGTCTGGCCTGGAAGATGGTATTATTGAATATGTCTATCAAATTTGTCAGTGTCTTCGCTGACAATTTTCATGAATATATAACATTGAAATATGGCTCATCCATACTGACTTATTCTTTATAGTGCCTAAAATGGCTCGAAAAAAATCTCTGTAATTTGATAGTGAAAAAGGATAAAATCAGTTAGGGGGATAATTGCTAATATCCAGATCTTAAGAAGGGAATATAAATATTGAAGAATAAAAATAAATAGGCAAATGAATAAAGAAGATGAAAACTCCTTGACTGCCTAGACTCTGCATGCAAAAATGCCACCAAAACAGCCAACATCTTTATGCATATAATGGAGAAATTCAAGAAAACATCAATCACAGGACTTTCAGCTCAGACACTACATTCCAAAAGATACATTACACTTAAAATGTTTAGAAATGCTCTTTCATGGAAATTGCAAGATAAAGTGTATTTTTATTGGATTTGAGGGTAAAATCCCACCCATTCATTTATTGACTAAAACCAAATCTTATTTCACAAACTTGATCAACGTCAACAACCTGCCATTTGTTGAAATGACTGAAAATCCCCCCAAGTCTGATAAATACTTTGGGGTTTCAGAAAAATGAGAGGCCATAACTGCACAGAGAGACACAAACACACACACGTACAGACACTGTGCTGACGTGTATCGCACACGCAGCCATGGCAAGAGTGGACTGGTGAACCTGGAGATGTGGACACTGTCAGAGAAGGTCCACCTATGGCTCACTCTGCCCATGTTTGCTTGCTGAAAAAGGGGACACTGCTTTTCGGGTGTCTCTGACATTAGTCGGGCATTTCCAACACTAGAGTAAATCTTGCCTGTGTAAAGTAAGAGCCCTTACAAAACCAAGGTGATGCAAACTTAATGTAAAGATTTACGCTCCAAAGGAATGAGTACTCTCGGTTTTGCAAACTGAAAGATATGTGCGTTATCTGCAAGGATCAACGGGCTTGAAAGAACAGGAGGGAGTAAAGACACTGATTGAACAGACGGTTTGAATAGTTCAACATGAAAAAAATCAGCTGGGTGTTGGGACTTGTGGTTGCTCGCAAAGCTGCTGCCTTCCTGGGACCCCATGTTGAGCGTGCGGGGGTGGTTATGGAAAAACCCGCACCACTCAGCTACCACAATCTCTGCAAAGAGCATTTGGCACTGCTGCATTAGCATAATTGACAACATCAATTATGCCCACTGCTATTTTCTCCCCTGGGAAAGCCAGTCCATACGAGTCAGTGTTTTTAAAAGCGTGTAGTGCTCACAGTCTCGGTGATTTTTAGTGCCATTAAATGGTAGAGAAGAAAGGTATTCTCCGGAAAGGAGCAGGCTTGGGGTTATTGCTTCAGAGGCACAACGGCTGAGGAACTGGTGTTTTTTCACACAAAGCTCCCCATAGTCAGGGCAACATTTCCCTTCTGAGGAGACACAAAGGTAGGAAAAAAGTAGCACATACCACACTCCTGTAATAGCCATAATCAAACATTTCAGCACTTGAAAGAACACGGGGACAACATGGAGCTTCCTGCCTGGCAAACGTTAAAGCCTGGATGTTCACCAAGGCTGAGTTTTATACTGCTGTCTTCCTTTTCACCAGCTATTTCCGAAAGGCTGGAGTTGTTACAGCTTTTTTGATACAGTGGGCCCTTTCCCCTAGGGTGTCCCAGCAGGGTTATGCCACAAACATTTGGGGACGCTGGAGGCATGTGGATTGCCCTGCATGAACTTGCAACTTTCAACCTACATGCTATCACCATATATAAAAATGGAAAAATTAAGCAAGAGTAGTAGTTAGGTGCACTAAAAGAAGATGCATCATCAGCTGGTGTAAGCAACTGTGGTTCTGGTTAAATCAATGGATGGTACCCGCCGACACCCACCCACACAGTCGCTGCCCTCGAGAAGCCCCCTGGGGCCTGATCCATACTAAAAGCCTAGAGGAGCTGCTTGCTAAGGTGCAATGATGGTGCCCTTCAGTGCCAAACAGGTACTTACTGGACCCAACTACTGATTTAGGATGTCTCCAACCCCACCCCTGGCTCCAGGGGAGTGAGGTGTCCCTCCACAGGCCCCCACCACCTCTCACTGGACCATCTGTTCCCCCACTCCTCCTGACCTCTCGGCTCTCAGAGACCATCTCCACTGCAGACCCGCTCCTCGTGCCGCAGCTCTGCCCTCCTCCCTGCCCACTAACCCAGTTTCCTCCTCTGTTCCTTGCCCGACTCCCAACCCCTGACAACGCTTTGCTGCAACCAATTTTCTTCTACCCCCCATCTCTCCTCTCAAGCGTGGGCTGAAATATCATCTCTCTCCTAAGCGAGAGCTGTTCTCTTCCTCCTGCCCACTTGAGCTAGAGGTGCGTGCCTTCTGCGTGCCTCTTCCTCCGTGACCCATGACTTGGTTTTCTCTTGTCATCACTGTGATCTCCTCCTCCTCCCTAATCCTCAAGCTGCTTTTCCTCCCTTTTTGCTACAACTCAATTGCTTCATGCTTAAATGTGTTGTCTCCTCTCTAGGTGATGTGGGTCACTGCCATTCTAAAGCTAAACCACCAGACAGCAGCAGAGTAGGACAGGTTGCACAACATTTAAAAAGGGGCTGGAGGTCTCCATCTTGACGTGGGGATGCGAGCCCTCTCCTCAGGTTCTCCAGCAAGAAAGAAAAAGGATTTAGCAAAACAATATTACTTGCCCTTATTTCTAATTCTAAATTAAAATAAATCATTTTGGCCTACTTGGCCATATCTCCTTGCACATCATAGGATACAACCTCAGCCCTTCCATCCTTTTAAGAAAACTGCTGCCTGACAGGAAAAAAGCTGAGAGTAATCACGGGTTTGGAGGGAATGAAAACTTTCCCCTCTTCACATGACTCTTCACTCATGGAATAGCTCCTTGGCAGCAGGAAATATCTGGACCACGGCTCATCTTTGATCTTTTGGAAATAAATCCCAGCAATCACTTTCCATAGAAATTTCTACCCTCACTGCTTCGTGCTGCAGCCACCCCCGACACCTAGCACTCCTCTGCCTCACCGAGTCATCATTTATTCATCGGTCTATGTTTTAATCATCACGTACCATTTTTAAGTAGGAACAGAACAATCATTTCAAACAGCTGGGTACCCTATTAACACAGGGCCGTCGCGCACAAAGCACCCTCACAAGAAATGACCAGCGAATCAAGTAATGCGGGGGGACTCTCCTGGTAAGCAACGTTAAGACCTGTGAAACCATCAGCTGGATTTCACTTAAGCCATGCAGCAAGCAGCTCAGGCAAACCCAGCGATCTGCACCTACTCTCTCTAAATACCTACTTTCAAACCACAAAAATATCGCAAACCTAAGCAACGAATGCATCACCTGACCCATTTTCACAATACCTCCCCAAAGGCTTGAATTCTCAGCGTGAGCTGCGAATATCTGCATGCACGTGTGCGCGCACACACACATTCAGTTTCTAAATCAATCCTCCCAGGCAAAGGGTGTAAAAAATGTCTCCCAAACCTTGCTAGTATTTACACGGTTTTAATTTCAAATGCCATATAAGGCTATTCAGCCATTATATTTTACTGTAGCTCCTAAATAAATTAAAACCATTTATCACTTTAAAAAAAAAAATCTTAAGAACCTCATTAACTTCATTGTCAACACACAGGCAGGTAATATTATCTATTATGGCAACGTTTCGTAGTATCACAGCTCTAATTTGGATTTTCACTTTCTTAAACCTGTATATCGTGACCAAAATATGCATAGGCCAATGCACCGATTCAGTAATTTTTTAATGCTAATCCTGGCAAATATTTTACAACATTTATTTCCACTGTCACAACAGGTGTTTTATGGCCAGAATATCTGTACATTGAAAAAAATGGGAGAAGCCCATTTGTTAAGAAGGATGCTAGTTTCGAGCAAAAGCAAGAGTAATGCAAAGACAGTGTTTTCTTAAAGTAAACCAGCAAAACTATACTAGAAGATGCGGACACCTCACCTCAGCAAACAGAGGAGAAAAGAGACTTACACAGTTCCTGGGAATTGCGATTGTCACAGAATAGGGACCGTACCTGCATAATCTGTTCTTGCGTAATGCCCATCTTCTGATTTTGTAGTTGTTGTAGTATTATCTGTGCGAAAAGAAATAAGTTGAGTTGGTTAGGGAGTCTGTACTCAATACAGACTATGCCCCAGCCGCCAGTGCCCAGGCAAAGGTAGCTTCGCTTGCACGCACAGCATTGCTGCTGGCTGCGAGGCTCCCCTGGGCCTGCCGGGTGAAAACAGCAGGATCGGGCTTTTTTTGGAATGAAACATGCAACATCTTCCATTAAGAAAACACATTTTTTTTCTGACAATATGTGATAACAGATTGCAGCTGGGATAAATGTATCAGTATGAAGCAGGAGTTGTCATTTCTGCTCTATTTGAAGTAATTGGGGAGTTTTAACATTTACCCTGAATTGATGCCACGTAGGGTGGTTAACTTTAAAGAGACAGGAATAAACTAGAATGTGTTTCACACACCTGTATAGTACGGCCTTGTAAGTAGATGTACTGAGGATTTATAGGTCAGAAGCTAAGGGGGAAAAAAGCTATTAAGAGTCTGAGCCTCAGTGGACACTTTATTTACGGGAGCTATTTAAAGGCAAATTTTCTTCATTTTTATTTTAGAACAAAAAAGAGCTTTTGAAGTCAACTCAAGGGCTACAGGTGCTGTAATAGCCCATGAGCTGGGCCCAGAGAAGCATGGCATTCATGGAGAAAAACCGCGAGTCTTGAGCTGCTATTGGCAAAATTTCCTTCCAGGCATGTTTGGCATCTTGTGGGCCCACTGCAGGTCACATGAGAAACCAGCACCAGCACCGCCACTGGGAGCACATCTTTGGCCTCCTGAGATTGCTGGATGCTGCTCCAGTTAAGGGAGCAACAGAGGATCTATCCTGGGTGGAAAAATGTATCTAAGGGGCTCTCCTGCTGTCCTGCTCCGACTCCTACCCGGAGGGCAGAGCTGCTACGGGCAAAATCCAGGTGCCTGATTTTGAAACCAGTGCAGGGCTGGACAGGGTGTGGGAAGGGTTACGCACACCACGCCTCGTGCCTCGCTTGGCATCTGTACCGTGCAGGGCTCTGCCCCTTCCCGCAGCCTGCGCTCCACAGTATAAATTGCAAGAGTCTAATCGAAATGTAAGAAGTGCCAAATAAGAAGCCAGCCCTGGTTCTTTTTTTTTCCCCGAACAAAAATTGAAAACATTCTTTGAAATGAGTTTTGTTATGAGAGTTACCTTGACATCGACCCAAAGACATGACTTCAATTTTCTCCTGTTTCTGGCATGATGCCTCTTTGATTTGACATGCATTATCATAAGATTTCCCATCGGAAGCACAAAGAGGATTGAAGTTGGTTTGAGAACAGTCAATGTTGCACACACACCTGAAAAGATAAGGAAAGAGAAAAAAGAAGAGGCTAATATGAGGAAGTTTTTTCATGACATCATAAATACATCTCAGAAATAAAAGTGTTTGCATTTTCCTGACTGCACAATGCAAATCAACAGAATGAAAGTAGAAAGTTCTGTCAAGAGGTCATTTGTATTTCTGAATGGAAATAAAATGCAGGGAGAGGGAAGAGACACAGAAGCAAAAGGAAAGCAAAAGGAAAGCAAAAGGAAAGATAAAAAAGAGTGTTATACATGGAAAACTATGCCACAGCATTACCACTTGCTATTTCTTGTAAACCAAAGAGCACCCAAGCACATATGCAGATTATTCATCCTGCTGCGCCCTCTTGCAATTAAAGAAGCCACAAAATTCACCTCGGTTGAGGTGCTGCCCATTGTATGTAACACTGTACAAATGTGGTTTTCTATTGATTTATGATTTAATTCTGATAATAACTACAGCACCTATTGGCACTCTAATCTTAATAAAAGATGTGATACTGAAGCATCACCTCATCCTATTGGGATAAAACCACCTGCCAAGACTGGGACTGACACTAGCAACGCGACTTGTCCTCTCTGTGCCTAGGGGTGGTAGGATCTCTCCTACCAGGACGTGGTGGGCCTACCCAGTATTAAAACGAGCGGAATGCTGTTTTTAGGAGAGACTTCATGCAGAAACACTTTCTGAAGCATTTGAGTAATTCAGCAACCAAAAAGCCTTACCCAGGTGTCACCCGGGAAGGTCAGTGACCACTCCTGGCCTGGCGATGTGCTCTGTGTGGGGTGAAGAATCCCGTGGCCGAGAGCAAAGAATGGGCAAGCACAGGATGGGCAGTGGTGGTCCTGTCCTCAGGTAGCTAATTCCCTTCAGTGGCTGGTGTGCATTAGGGGCATCTCCAGAGCCACAACAACTCAGCTTGTGAGTTCCTGGGCTGCTCCGAGACATGAACTGAAAGCCCAGCGCTGGATTTGCTTCAAAAACCAGGTCTGGATCTGAACTAACACACTAACGTGGACACATCCTGACCCCAGCAAGCCTCGCAATTGCTTATAGGATGGAGAGAAATCTGCAGCCTTTTTTCTTTAGGTTTCTCCTAATTCATTATCATTAGTGATGTCATACACCCTTGGGCATCGTCAAGGGAAAGGCATGCTAATCTTCCATCCCCTGACTGTGCCATGTAACAGACAGCTCAGCCTCAGCAACGCCTGCATTAGCACCACCGTGATTCTGCTTGGGGACAAAGCCAGAGGTCTAACCTGGCAGCTGCTTCGGCTCTTCTGAGCATGTAATTGTGCACATGCTGCTATCTAAACTCTTCCTGGCTCCTTCTGACATTTAAGGCAAAGTAATGCGGCCGATGTTCTATCTCCAGCCCACTGGTTGCGCTGAACCTCACAGCGCTGGCTCAACAGCTCTCCCTTCGGAAAGTTAAGTAATGGAAATGTCAGCCTCTAGCCTTGCTGCTTGATTTAAGAAAGTGTTTAAAAGTCAGTTCACCTCCCATTCACAGCAGACATCTGGACACCTTCGACCACTGGAAGTGTAGAAGGATATACGTAAGAGAAAACCTTTGGTGGAAAGATGAAGCATAGGAAATTAGAGAGCGTGGGTCGGATTTCTGCATCAGCCCCTTTGGCCTCCGGCCTCCGTAAACGTGCCCAGGATGATGAAAATCAGTGGAAGCACTACTCGTCTTCTTTTAGACTTTCTTTACATTGGGTAGATCTGCTTTCCCCAAATGTTCACAAAATACAGAAAACTTCAGCTCAAAAAGAAGCCAAAGGTGAAAAGCAGTAGTTATAAATTAAATTACTTGATTTCATAACTAGTGGAATAAAAGAGTCTGGCTCCCTGTGTAACAATTTCCCCACACTGATGAACATATAGAATATAAGAAAAAAATCCAGCTTATTTCCTAAGAACCTCCTTATCAGAGGAATAAGAATGTTCTGCTCCACGGACATATTATCCATCGTCATTTCTTCCCGCAGCCGTTTTCAGCTTCCCACCTTAGTCAAACTCACTTCATTAGGAAACATCTACTGCTCATGTAATAGTAATTCTTTCCACGTAGCTCTACCATTTGCATTTCAGATGGGACACAATCAGCCATATGCTCCTTTTTTTGTAATAAACCAGCTCAGAAACAGCTTCACTTCTCTACGTTTTGCTACAAAAAATGAGTGTAGGTTAATATATATTATGTCTCAAGTCAAGAGAAAATTAAGTCAACGAGAAAATTAAAACAAAAGGCTGCTCTTTAGGGGAAATCTAAGCAACTTTGGATGCAATTTCAATAAAGCCTAGGGGACATAGGAACCTATGTTCAGAGTTAGGCACTTAAAAGACATATTTTTAAAGGTGTTTAGATGCTTAAAGATGCATGTAAACACTTTGTGTGGGATTTCTGAAATCTCAGAGACCTATCTCCCACTGATTTCAAAGACCATTTCAGAGCCCATTAGGCATTTATTTGCATCTTTTGATACCTTCCAAAAAACAAAGTTCCAAAATGACTTTTCTGACCTCCTTCAGTAACAGTGAGAAGAGAACCAAGACTTTTATCACCTCCATTCTAAAGTCTTAACTGTGAGACCAGCCTTTCTTTCCAAGCAAGATCTCTGTAGCCGCAAGCTGCATTAAGAGGACCATCATGCACCACACGAGCACCATGAACCACGCGCTACTTGTGCTGATGTCAGATGGCTGGTGTGCGAGGAGAGCAGCAAGGGACAACCTCTGGATGACGCTATACGGTCAAGCCTTACAGGGTCTCCTGTGTGCAGCCTGATTTTCAGGGCTGACTAGATAGGCAGGAAAAAACCACTACACTAAACTTGTCACCCCGATCTCCTTGCTGCAAGGATCTGTGCATCATCTACCCCTTGCACAGTTTTCAGTGGAGAGCTTCTAGCTTGCATCTGCAGTTTCTTACTGGTTTTGCACTTATATACTCAAATCCTACTTTTAGGCTGCACAATTAAGCCAACATCAAATAGATGTCTGGAAATGCTAAAGGTAGGATTGCATCAGGAAGATTAATGTGCCTGGGTTGCTGACTCTGTTTAATTTATAGTGCTCATCTTATCAGGGAAAATGACAGTATATTCAAACACATTTTTTTAAACTAGAGGAACAAGCAGCCTGCCATTTCAACCATGCCCCCGTAAGTCCAGAATAGTAAATTACAGTGAAAAAAGTGGGGCATTTACTCCAAACGTGCACGCCCAGGCACCCGCGGTCACCAAGCATACATCATCCTTAAGCAGGATCCACCGGCGATGTAATAAATACAGTATGAATGGCACTTAACATATTTGATTGAACAAAATCTTACAGCCATAGATAAAGGTGCCTCCACTTCTTGAAGCATTATAAAATGCAGAAGTGAGACTGTCTCCTGTTACGCTGAATCAAACCGTGACGTCCCCGTTTGGCCGCCAGGGTGTACATTAGGTGAGAGTCCTAATGGTGTTCCAAGATTTCAGATGCTGTGGGGGGCCACAGGAATCCCCTACCCCAAAGAGAGCCTCACCCCAACACTTGTCATGGCCAGAAACCCCGTACTGCTTCCAGCTCGCACCCAGCGCTGGTGCTTCCCCTCTCACACTCAGCCTGCAGCCTGGCCATGTCCTGGCTCTGCCCCCGTCACCTTCCCGTTCTTTCACAAGTGACAAAATCGGAGCGGCCTCATCTCTTTTGGTTGTTGGCCATACCGGTCCCGGGGTCCCTCCAGGTCTCCCTGCCCGTATGGGGCTGGAGACACGCATCCCGCTGCCACTGGGCCAACCAGCAGGATGGCTGTCTGCCTGCAGCTTCCCAGTCCCTGAGGCACTTGACTATGCCTCTTATTTTAAGTAATTTGATCATTTGACCATTTTATCATCCTAGCTATGGCTGATGATTATAGTTATATCAATAAATCTATTTGGTTTCTGTGTTCCTAAGTGCAGCGCTGAAGAAAGCTTGGCAATATAAAGGCTGACTGAGCTTTCCTCGGGCTCAAGAAGCTGTGAGAAGGTCAACGAGGTCTCCTAGGGGGTCACAGGATGAAACTGTACCCAAGAGCATACACAAAATACATGTGCAAGACTTAACTATGCCTTCTACAGTCGGAAAAGTAGCTTTAAAAGCATCTGTGAGGAGAGAGTACTTCCAAGATGTCAGCCGATACCCTGCAGTTCCCCTGAGAAAGGCAGAAATACTGATCGCTGTCCCACAGGCCCATCGCATCTTTCAAGTAATGGGCTCATATGCTAATTGATTAAAATTTGGGCTGTCACTGTAAACAATCATTAAACAAGGCTCGCTTTCTTATGTCTATTCTTCCAGGTCATTATGATAATCTCTGATGAATTCCACTTCTTTTATAAGGTTTATTTTATTCCATTTCATTTCATATGATGAAAATCTTGGAGGAGCTGAACATCCAGCAATCCACTTCCTTATTTTGCTGATCACGAAAGCAAAAAAAATCAAAACAAACTAAAAAGACTGTCCATCGGGCAAACCCGGGCACCTCCTCGGGGGATTTTGGGCTAAGTCCCCCAGGTGCATCCTACAGCACAGCTTGGCGACATTGCTGGACCCTCTGACGAAAATACCACGTCAAGGCAGAACTGGGGGGGGTCTCTGCAGACACGCTGGAGAAGCCCATGAGGCTGAACTAAGCCTGTGACAGGTAAGATGCTGACGGGCACCGCCTTGTGCCTCACTCCTGACTTGTGGGGTGCAACCCACTGCACTCTTGTCTCTGAGCTTCTGTCAAGGCAGTAACTTCAGTAAATGTACTAAACGGCACAGGGGAGCCCATGTGCATTTTGGGAGAGGTTATCACTGTTTCACCTGTGTAACATGCGTCTCCTCTTCCCGGGGAAACAAGAGAAGAGTGCAGCAGTAGACCGGTAGTTACTTCTTGTACAGATCTTGGCCATGAAAAAAAAAGCTTCCCAGACCTCAGAGAGGTCGGTGTCCCAGCAGCGATGGCAGTGTGTTGTACCAGGCTGCTTGGCCAAGCTGGAGCAGCCAACTTGGCTTTCTGTTGAATTAGTCTCTGTAAAAATTAATGGGGTCAATAAACCAGGCCCGGGTGAATACACTGGTGAGCACACAGGCTCCTAACTCCCCATTCTTCTGCAAATAACATATGGTATTATTTTCTGAGCACAGAGAGTATCTTTGCCTGCAGAGAGCATGCCACTGAAGAGAGGATTCACTGCTACGAAGGACTGTCCCTGGAGGGAGGAACTGCATTTTAAGGAGGCGTCTCAATAAAACGAGAGAATGGTTCTCTGCCCATGAAGTGTAGGGGAATGCTATAATTATATTTCCTTCGTTCATGAATAAAGTATAATCATTAGTGACACAGAGATGATAAAAAGAACCCCACTCCATGCTTTATCTTTACTCCTAAGACAACTATTCGGTCTTTGTTTTCAGCAATGTATTACTGAAAAATAATTTTAAAAAAATTACTACGCAATATCTGTGTGTAGTATGAGGAAGGTTTCACATGTAGCTCTGAGGGGAGGAGGGGGATAAACGAGACAATGCTTCTAAAAGAGCGGTTTTACTGGGAACAGATGTAGGCACATTTTTGTCAGAGCGAGATGGCAATGGCAGTTCTTCCCTATTCAACATCTTTTAATTAGCCCTCTGCCGTTTGGAAACCTGAGAGCATTGTTGGTACTACCTCTGTTTGTTAAAGATTCATATTCAGACTTTGCTGGCCACGGGTCATTTGCTTTTTGGAACCAGTGCAACAGAAAATTGTGTCTGAGATATCTGCAAAAAAGTACTTAATGAAATGACTAACGTCTTCAGCCAAGTGTCTAGTTGATTACAGGGTCCAAACAGCAGAACAGCAATAAATCTGCCACAAAGAGAATTGTCAGTCAAGAAAAAAGGCATAAAACCAAACAGACAGGGAAGCGAGAGCTAAAAATGGGAAAATGCAAATCTAGTGTTATTTTTACTAGTCAGAGCTCTGATATTTGAGCGCATATGCTAATTTGGTCAAGTGTGAGATCCCACCATGTCTCACTGAGCACTATTTTACAGGGAAAGCGATGTTCCTTTCTGCGATCATTTTAAACATGTCGCGTATTTTCTCTAGGCAAAAATAAAAAAAAAACAAGGAAAAAACCAACAACATTTTGCAGCAAAAAAAAAGCCCAAAGCCTTCCCTTTGCCATAAACCAGTGTATAAATAAAAACACGGTTGTTGTACGTTTATGATATTTCCACCAGAGACATTTCTTATCTTCCTCTCTTTTGACTACAAAACAGTGATCAGAAACTCAAATTTCTGGTTGGATGTCAGTGTGGTCCTCTCCAAGCCCCCTGCCCCTCTGAGTAGGGCATTAAATGCCCTTTTAAAGCAAATCTGGCAGTATACGCCTGCATAAAGAGCCTGGCAATCAGTCCCAAATGCCTTCTCTATCATTTGGATTCCTGCAAGGTTTTTCTTTCTGGTACACGGGGCATCTTTGTTGACATTACCAGCAGGCAAGTTGAAATGAAGCCAGGCTTAACATTACGCCTCAACATTCGAACACGCATTGTACCGTGGTTCAGCCGTGTGTCAGGAGGCTGGTGGGAGCGCTCATTTACCCAGGCAGCTTTGGGTGTGTTAATATATCTCAACACAACGCCATGCAGAGATACTTGAACTAGCTCTAAGCAGGGACCGGCAAGGTTAACCAGGCTGGGCAGCCCTGTGCTCACACGCTTCCACTGCCCCCGGGAGCTCAGCGAGCCCGTTCAGACCATCCGTGAGCTGTTGCACCGCGCCTTGTTAAAACACACTGCCCGCGATACCCCTTTACTGGGGAGCAGTGACAGGCCACCTCTGCTACCCACCTTGGCACCACATCGGGCATCCTCAAAGCTGGATTGCTTCGGGGGGCTTGCATGCACCTCCCTTTCAACATCACTCTCAAAAGGACCACATAAATACCAGCTTCTTTCTCTGACCCTCAGCCCATATACAAGTACACCATTAAGCTCTAGAGTAATCTTATACAAACCTATAGCAGCAATGACTTGGTACTGTAATACCCATTTTACAGAGAGGCAAATTTTTCGTGTAAAGTCCAGGCACCCTCAATACAGAGTCAACAGGGACTTTTGGTAGCTTGGCCAAACTCAGGTATGCTACAGTGGTCTCTGCAGTTTGTGGAGCACAGCCCAAGAGCATGGCACCCAGGGATGTCTCCAGACAGAAGACAAAACTGCCTGGCATCATTGCTGGGCTTTGCATACAGCTGAACATCAGGTACACAGACATACATACATGTAGAACAGTATATATAAAATACATTCATAACGTACACAGGCACACAATTTTTTACACTTCCTATGAATCATACCCTACAACCTGTCTGTGCTTGCCAGGAGATTGAAATCCTATCACCGCACTCTTAAGAACATAATTAAGAGGCTTAAAGAATAGAGACTCTGCGTGACTCCTTCAAAACAAACTTTGCTGTATTTTTGAGGCTGATGCAAAACTTTAGCTGCAGTGCAGAACAATAAACAATACATATTTTATAATGGCAGCACAAAAATAGCATGCGATATTTCTTTCCTGGGTCTGCTAGTGCTTCTCTTCTGCTTTAAGATCACAAGAGAAGAAAAGGCACAGCTTACTTTGAGTGCCTTCCATTCAATGTTATTTATTTATTTATCTAATTTATTTTCTCTTTTTGTCCTTTGCAGCCCAGCGTCTGCATTAAGGGCTTTAGCAAGTCTATTTTTCACCGTGGCTTCCCTGGGATATTTTACCTATTTTGGCTGTTCAAATGTTTATCTTCACCAGGAGTAAAAGGAGAAAAGCTTGATTCCCTCAGGGTGACACAATGTTTCTGCATGGCATTTCCATAGCATCCCGTTATTCAAACAATTAGAAATCACAGAAACCCTGCACAGAATTATCAGCATACTGCATAGAGATTTTTATTATTATGTAATGCATAATGAAAATGATTTGAAGGACCCCAAAGCATCGTAACAGAAGGAAGTGCTGAATAATCAGGTGGTTTTTGTTGGGTGTTTTTTTGGGCTGCAAGAGACCAAAATATTGTTTACTGGACATATGTCAAGCTAAAATGCACTAAAGTGGTGAATATATTTATTGCTGCCCTTCCTTGCATACCGAATGCAACACAGTCTGTGAGCCTAGAGCCAGGAGCTCAGGGCAATCGCCGTACAGCTGCCACGCTGCTGCTGCTGCTTAATAGCAGAGAGAGACTGGTAATGCTTAGAAATACGTATGGATTTCTCAGAGCACATTTGTTATGACAGCTCATGGAGGTTGTTTGTTTCAAAACGGTGTTGCAGACCAGTCCCAGAGGCACCTCTCCTTAACAGCGCTGAGGAGAGCTGCCCAGGCGCTGGCTCCCTACCGGAGTCAGATGAGTTTGGTGAGGAGCTGGTCCCCTGCTCCACCAGTTTTCATGGCTTCATCCTGGAGACTGCAGCTCATGAAAACCACCTTAATCTGCTGTGCAGGACACTGCAACTTGATTCCTCATTCTCCTTTCGTTTTTCCCCAGTAACTTTCTTTACTAAGTTTTCACCAAAAACCATCACAAACTCCACCTTTGCCTCCCTTTTACAATTCAAAGCAGCAATTATTATATGACCTGCATCTGGCTTCCCGATGCCTCTAGTGCCCTCAACAGTACACTGAATTGTATGATAAAACCTTTAGGGCAAAATAAATGTCTCATTTTATTTTTTTTTAAACATCATTCCCATTTAAAAGGAACTAAGCTGTGTAAAGCAGTCTTTGCTAGCCTGGATGCTTTAAACACAAACAGATAAAATAGAGAATTACAAGGGTGACAACTGGGTTTGAAAAGCGATGGAAAAATCCTCACGCTGGCTGTGTGACTAGAGAAGAAAATTCTAATTCTGTTCACATGCCAATTCAAGCATCTGCAGGTATCTAATGTGTGAAGTTTATTTAAAGCACATAGAATAAAATAAATGCCTTTTTATGGTTTGCCTACACTCGGTGTCCTTCACGTCTCTATAGTCTGTGTCAAAACAAAGCTTTGCTGACTGTTTCTCCCTCTGTAAACATTTGAGGCTGTCCTTCACGAATGCTTTATCGCTGTGTGCCTCAGACTGCTAATATTGTTCGCTCCTATCTTGAAGCCAGCAGAATAACGAAAATTGTTCCCATGAATCCCAGCGTTTCACTTTGGCCTGCAACGTCTGGTGGGAAGCATGGGACACCACCTAGCTGCAGGTCCTGGCATGGACCTTGCCATGCAGCAAGGCTTGGTCTGCTCTCGAAGAACTGTGGCACCAGCTGGGATGGGACCAGCGGCAAATTTCTGGTAACTGCTTTGTTAAAAACGCCAGAAGTTACTTCTGAAAGTGGACTCTGATTTACCAGCGAGAGTATAGGGGTGACAGCCTTCCTGCTAGCGGAGACCAGTGCAGTCTGGTCCCATGCAAGCCCTGTCCCATGCAGCATGTGAGCCAGGTACTGCCGATGGGGAAGGCAAGGCTTAGGAGCGAACTTCCTAAAACTAGTAAAAAGAAAACTGTGGTAAAATAATTCCTCCTCTTAAAGGCCCCCTCCACACATGCAAAATCAGACTGACTTTCACCATAAACTGCTCTGCGTTCTCAAACACGTGTGCCTTCTGCTTCCGAGAAGACAGACCCGCCTGAGGCAGCACCATCTGAATTGGCTGCCTACTCCAGGCTACCCTGCTTGTAGGCTGGCTTAAATTATAAAACAAAATCCAGTCTAGCTATTTAATGAAATTTTAGGAGTATACTCTAGGCTTTCCCTCAGGCTTTGTTTGCACCTCCTGCACAGATAGAAATAAAGCAAAATAACCTCATGTCATCCCGCACGGTGACGAAATGAGATCTCGGCCATAGGTATGAGACTGGGACCAATGCCACCTCAAGCAAATCGCTGCACATGCAAGAAGGAGAGCACAGTAGTAACCCTCTTTTTCCTCAGAGCATTCAGCTCGGCAGGTGAAAGCTACTGTACTTTACTGGCTGGGGATGCTGCCTCTTCTGTTGCTGTCTCACGATGACCACAGTGGCTGGCTGCCTTTGGGAGCAAGCCCCAGGGGAAAGTACTGCTGCCAGGGAAAAGAAGACGAACGAATGCATGAAATGTGCTGTCTCAAGATCACGTCCTTGCCAGCAAACTAACAAGAAGAGAGTAACCCTCTTCAGCTCTGCGACACGGATCAGTAGAATCCACCTGCAGCTCCCAAAAGGGATGCACAGCAAGCACTGCACCCTGGCCAGGATGGGTGTCCCTAGGGCACCCGTGCTCCTCCACATGGGAGAGCTTCGTTACAAAACATGCAGGCTGAGAGACAGCAATTAAATCTGTACGTCTGGGCACATCTCACGCAGGCTTTCAGCTGCGACTTGTACATGGGAAAGGACTGGGGCAGGAGATGGCTGTGGGGAAGGGACCCCTGCCACCCCTCAGGGGCTGAGTGAGCCGAGGTCAGCCCTGCATGTCAGCTCCTACTCAGTTTTCCTCAGGCTCATATTTAATACATGGGATGTATTTTTAATGGCTTATATGTGTGAACAAATCGTGGCCCTGATGTTCCAACATGGGTGTGTGAAGGAGCCTCCGACCTTCTGCAATGGATGCAGTTTTAATTTAATAGTTAACATAAAGTGGGATGGAAGAGACGAAGCATTCTATTATGACATTTGATAATAAATTGGAAAGCGCTTTCCCAGTGCTTTACATAGTTATTCTCTCTGCTGATCTATTTAGCCAACACGTGTAATTCTGAGCTACAAAGTTGTATTCCTGCTTTCGTAAACATACTTACATAAAACTCAATAACAACACAGTCTATTTATTGCTAAAATGCTAGTAGAAAATTGGAAAAGGTATAAATACAATTCATTGCTGGTGATCTCCTGCCCCCTGAAGGCACTGTAAGGCTCCAAATCTTGCTCTGTTCACAGCATCATAAAACCGAAGCAATAAATGTCACTCCTTTCTTGATTGCGCATTAGGCCAATTGGCTTTTTATTGCAACTAAATAGGCCGTCATGAAGGCACCGCTCAGTTTGCTACTAGGGTATGACTTTGGCTAAATGGGGGGCCAGGGAGGGAGGAAAGCTTATTTTTAAATAACAAAATGGGGAAAAGAAAACAGGGGAAAAAAGGTGTAAAAGCGCATTGCTCTCCAAGGTCTCTGCACTTGCTCTTTCATGCCGTAATGCCCTGATGTACGCAGACGATGATGTGTCAATGCACATTAATATTTGATGTGCATTATCATATTATCCCTTATGTGCACTTCCACAACCTGGCAAGCCCAGGCTCTCCCAGCCGTGGGGTTACACAACCGAGTGGTGGCTTCGCCTCGGAGCACCCGCGCACAGCTCTGCCCTTGCAGAGCCAAAAGGGATCTTTTTGTGCACCTCCCACAAAGCGGCGGGAGCCGGGCATGATCTTTACAACACTCTGTATTACAGCAAGGGTACAAAACAGACTGCCAAAACCATTCCTTCAAATGCAAATAAAGGTGTGCGCTCAGAAGGCTGCTACATTCTCCTATCTAGGACTGACAAACGCAGTCACAGCTGGTGGCAGAGGAGTAAGTACCAAAGCTCTGGGTTCATTTGCTTCCCTGTTAAACTGGGCACATAAAATGGTTGCTCTCTGCCGTGCTGTCACGTGTATATGTTGATCGGTGCGTGGAAAATTCCCGCAAAAGGAGAGGGATGCTGTGGATGTCTCACATGATGCCCAGCCACGCTAGCGCACAGACCGGCGTTAACTCAGCCCGCAGCCACAGCCTGGACGCCAGCCGAGCGTCCCCGCACATCCTCCAGCTGTCCCTGCCATGTAAATGTTTAATTCACCTGCTCCGCGCTGGGTGTGCCATTTCAGTGTCCAAGCCAGGCAGAGGGAAGGCAGGTGAGGAGGACCTCCCTGCCGCCTGCAGGTAGTGTCCCAAAAACCCTCCCCGAGCCCCTGCGTGTGGGCAGCCGCAGCAGCTCCTCCCGGCTCTCCAGCCAACAGCAAAATAGACAAGTTGCAAGACAGCTTTAAATTTTCTCCCTGTTTCCACAGTTCTCTGTCCTTTCCCAGGCCACCCCTCCAGCCTTTTCTGCCATGACCACCCAATCCCTCTATGCCTCATGCCTCCCATCCACACCCCACATGCTGAACATAGGGGTAGGCATCTTGGCCATGGAAACCTAACAGGAAAATTTGGCTTTTTTGAACCACACTTTTAAAATTACTGAAGCTTTTTTTTCAATTCTAATGCGGACAGACTAATAATTGTGAAGACAAATGACTGCTCAACGTGTCTTACAAGCCTCCCTCCCCTTAAATTTCAGAAAAATTTGTGTCTTACTCCTACAGCAGCATGACACCATGATAAGACAAGAAATCCCTCCAAAATCTCAGAAGTTATTTTTGGCTTTTCACAAATCAATATTTCCTCTGAAGCAATTGAAGCACTCAGTAAGAAAAATTCTGCTTTTATCATCACAATTTCCAAGTTACTCCTTTGCACTCTGTGAACGACTGCACATATACACTGCAACAGTCTATTCTCCTTTCTACCAGCGAAAGGCTCCACTGACTACTGAGAAGTTACTCCATGGTTATGAGTATGGTTCTCTACTGGGACAGAACTTTTGTTTCACTGAAGTCAGTGGAATAACTTTCATTGACTTCCAAAAGCTGTAAGTTCACCTTCTGAAACCGAAAACCTAGTTTGGATCAGCATCTGAAAAGAGGAGCACAAGGAAAAAAATCTATAAGCTTTATGACTGTGTAGGGTATTATCCCCTGGACACCCAGCAAGTTTTGCTGTAATTGCAAAAGAGAAAAAATGTCTTTTTCATTACAAAACCAAACGTTAGGGATTCTAGTTTTTAGATAAGAGATGTATGTGTCGTATAGGGTCCCTAAAAGACCTACTTGGGTGAGTAGTACAGATGGAACACAATGTGGGTTTGCATTTATCTGAGAACATTTAGAGCCGTGATATATAGTCTACATAACAGACTTCCTCGATGTATAGAGAAAATAGAGCCAATTTCTTTCTGTAGGCTGAATTATTTACCAGAGTGTTCCAAAGTGTATTGGTAATAAAACACTATGAAGTATAAGTAACTCCAGACAACCTTGGCTTATGTTAAAACCAGGGTTTTTTTAAAGAATGTTATTAAGAAAATAAATCCTGAGTATCTGGAAAGGCAGGAGTTTGTCAAATGAACATAAGCCTCTGAAGGATTGTGTTGACTCAATGGATGGAAAGGTCAAATTCTCCCAACCACCACCCTAAGGGAGTTGGGAACCAGTCTCACTTCAAAATTGAATAGGCTTTTTTGGCACAGGATGAAGGATGCAAAGATGGCAAGGTGATTTTGCGAAAGTTACCTGACTGGGAAAAATGGCTGTTTTTAACTAAAACCAAGTAAAATGTATGTAGAGTAAAACAATTTCACCAGATGGCCAAACAAGCCATCATTTTTCCAGTCATTAACTTTCTAGCCAAGCACTTTCTAGTACTGCATTCAGTTTAGAAATACAAAGTGCTCATTCCTGCCTCCTAATCCTTGAAGAGACTGGACTATAAGCTGCTCTTAGAGAAACTTCTGAAGATGAAGCTAACTTCTTGTTCCCGTATCTTCCCTTGCTCTTTCTGCGGACTCATTGCTGAGAAAGAAGAAACCCACATATTTTTGGCTTGATTTAAGGTCTTTTAGAAGTCAGTGAGGATCTTTCTCTGGTTATGGTTGGGCGCAAAGTCACTTTCTCACCTGGGGTGGTTTTAAGGTGAAACTGCCCACTGAAAGAGTCCTACAATACCTCAGAAGCTTGCCAGTGAGAAACCTGATAGGAACTGTGGCATTCATGCAGCACTCACCTGGTGACCTTATTTTCTGACTCTTATATGATGTCTAGACACTGGTTGCTAATAAGTCTGAAGCTTTCACCTAAGCTGGAACTGCTGCAACTTCGTTCTTATTTGTGCTGTGGCCAGCAATTCAAGCTACAATTTTGTGTTTTGTGAGTTTTCACACTTTTTTGGCAGTTCACATGGCATTTTTTTCCACAGCCCAAATGAAGAAACATGGCCAGGTTCTCTATTCAGCGCTCATGCCCCAGGGAGCAGATCTGGCTGAACAGCCTCCTACAAAAGGTACCAACCTAGCCCTTTCTCAGTCCAGGCTTAGTAATTACAATATAATGTATAGACAGGTAAGTCACATCTTGCTTTTTCTAATGTTCTTGATGTTTTGTCTTTCACTGCAAATCCTTCATTAACCATTTTCCAGTTACTTAGTCTACTTTTTTACTGCACTGCTGACTCAGCCCATGGTATCTCTAGAGTTATCTCAACATGGTGTCTCAACAGTTATGCTACAAGTCAGCTGCTTTCTTTTTATTTCAAAATCTTTTAAGCATAGAAGACACCCCAAATGAAACATTAAGAGCCAGAATTGGGCTAATTTCTGGGCAGGCACTGGTGTTAGCTCTGTTACTAGGATAGGGCTAAGATAAGTGACATGGGTGTAAGAGGGTGTAAGCTGCTTGGTTGTCTCCTGCTGTGCAATGCAGTGATTGCGTGCTGCAGTGCCTTTACTTTGCTCTGTAAACCCTTGCCTGGACTGTTATTAGACATGACTACTAAGCTCCACGTGAAGATTTATGCAGCAGCAGCTTCGCTTCATGCCTTAGGTGTGATCTCAAGCTAAGCAGAAATTTCAGTCTTTGCAGGATTGCATTTTTTTAATTATTTGATTTCATTCCTGTGTTTTTTTGATCCACAAGTCCAAAGAGTATCTTTAAGTGTTATATGTAGCCATGACCAAAGATCTACTTTTTCTCTGAAAGAGAAAGGAAAGCAGCAGCAAATGGCAATATATCTGCTATGTAATGCACGGGACATTGCAGACGTTAAAGAAGCTTGTTGTTTCTGCATCTGAAACAAGTAGGTCACACATAGTTATTACACACACTGCTGAACATGAAGCAGCCAATACCCGTGTAATGTATGTGAGCTTTCAAACTACCTTTTAGTACTTTATAGTAGTACAGCATCTTGTTTGCAGATGCTCTGGTTGAGAGCAACTGATGGAAGGGGGAAGGGACCCAAAGCTGACTGACCCAATTGCTGTGTAGATTGAGAAGCTGGCAAAATCATTAGTTTCTTTTATATGTTTTCTTTCTATGCTATAATATAGATAAATATTGATTGCTAGAGCAATATTGATTGTAGGGGTCACTGCAGATGGCAGCTGCATGATTTGCACAAATATCTCCCGTGTACAGTGCCACTTATTTCATGAGAATGCAGTTTCACCATCCTCATGTTTTGCCTTATAAGAGCATTTATCCAAAAAATATATATCAGTGATTAGCAATAAAATATGAAACAAAGGACTGAAACAGTTCATCTTCTTAATACATTGTGTGTGTGTGTGTGTGTATGTGTATATGTCTGTCTGTCTACTGTGGCTAACTGGCGTTTATTGTCCCAGCCATGCGGAAAGAAGCGCAGGACACAAGGGACCTGCTGTAATTATGCTGCAACGTCAACACCTCATTTGGGAATACCACCCAGCTGCACAGCATGCCTGAGACTGATGCTCCTTCCTTCACCCACTGACCTAGACACTGAACATGCCAAGCCCCTTCATTCAGGTCTGGACGCCTTCCTCCAAGCTCCCAGCTTTGGGTCATCAGGGACACAGCATCCCCACAGAATGGCTTCAGCATCTTCTCCTGAGCCGAACCTGCCCGGTGGGATCCTTCTCCACTTGTGAGAAATGGAAAAGGCCTCTCCTGGGTGAATGGGGCTCATGAGGAGGGAGGAAAGCACCAAAAGCATGGTGCCTATGGCAGTGCACAAAACCCTAACGCTCAGCCAAGGAGGAGTCATTGGGGTATGTGGGACCAAGTTGGGGGAAGCACCAGGGGTGTTTACGCCCCTTTTTATCACTGGTGCAAACCCCTGAGTGGCCCATTTCAAGGTCAGGTACCTCCTGCCAAGGATACTGCTGCTTCTCTCCTCCACCTGCAACCGCCAGGAGGGTGGAAGGGGGAGGCAGAGGAGCAATGTGCGGAGGTGGCCTCCTCACCTCCTCGGACACTGCCAGGCTGCAGGGAAAGCACTCTCTCCCAAGCACATTATACATCTCTGCGCGTCTGTCATAGCTAGGAAACTGCATCTTATTCTGGGGAACGCTGCACTTTGAGACTGCTGCTGACTGACCTGATGGTATTGAAATTCAAAGGAAAAGCATGCATATTTAACCTCAATTCATCATTTTGATTTTGATTAACTCCACAAGTCAGAGGGTTGCAGGCTTTAATCTTATTTTAAGAAAATACTCCTGTCCTCCCTTTCTTGCATTTTCCAACAGGAAATTCAACAGAAGGGTTCTTCCTATTATTTATCTCCTTCCACTTACTTGGACGCATTGTGGACCTCTGAAATAGCTGCCCAGCATCCATCCAAACCATGGCTTGTCCAGTGTAGAGAGTGCTCTTACTTCCTCAGTGGCCCATAAGGAGGAGATTAATACTGGAATCCAGGTTTCTGACGTGGTTATGCACTGACACTAAGCCACTTCAGCAGATGAGCAGTCACTCCATTTGGTGAGTACTATTTATATACAGTGAGTGAGTATTTCATAGATGCTTTTTGGAAGATCTTAGAAATACACCATGGTTCAGAATGTTACGCTTCATTCTTCATTTCCTTTTAAGTGTATCTCTTGGGCTGTTATGTTGAGTAGCCCTGTCTTACAAAATCAATTATTCCTTAGCCAGCTCAGAAATAAAACCCAAAGTAAGCAACACCAAATGTCTGATTTACCAATAGATTGCAATCCAGTGCTAAAGAGCATAGCCGCTGCCCTGCTTTAAATATTCATGAAGCCCACTGGTGCAAAATGCATTAAAGGTGGGAATAATGCCAGTAATACACGATCCTCTTAGTGACAAGAAGCTTTCACATATTAAAGTAGCAAGATGTTAAAGACTTTCAACTGAACAGTCTTTGTTTTTAACCTAGAGAAAGAGACTCACTAATGGAATGCCAAATTGCATTCACTCTCATGATATTAGACTGGAGAATAGGATAATAATACATGTGCGCTTTATCATGCCGCAAAAACCCTGTTATTACAGTGGGTTCTTTTCTGCTTTTTCTTTGTACTTTCCAGAAAATGTTCACACACATATCTTACCCCTTCGAGTAGTCTTCTATGTGACAAACCCTCTATCAGAATCCCAAGAGTGTAGCCATTAACAGATTGGTTTTACGCAAATAAGAAGATTTAAAAATATGGTGACACAGTACAATAGCACAATTTAGCTGAGTGACAACTGGCAATGAATAACCAAAAAAAAAAAAAAAAAAAAAGAAGGAGTTAAACCAGAGACGAGGGACTGCAAAATAACAGACTGTGGCAATGCAGAATAATGTTAATTGTCGCTTTAAATCATCAGCAGCCCAGCCACATCTGCTATCACACCTGTGCTCTCTTCTCTGATCTACCCTGGCACCCTAGAAATATTAGGCGAACAGCCAGCCTCGCATCTCCAGCTCTCTGTGGTCTGGCGCTGCTACCAGCCTGCATCCCTCTTACCTGGAATGGATCAGGCACTGACCCTGCACCCTCAAACTGTTTCTGATTGATAGGGGACGCTGATGGTGCTGGGCTCATCACCCTGTAACAAGAGGTCCCGGGACTGCTGGGACCCACTGACCCCATTTGGATTTTACAAACCTCATCAGTCAGATGAGACAGATAAAGGAGCCCTGCTTACATCCCAGATTTGGTCCGCATAAAAATAGTGATCAAATAATAAACTCAAATTTCTTTTCCCACTTAATCTAAGCACTTTTCCTGCACACCGAATCTTGGCAGGGGGAGTGGGGGAATATGTCTATCTGGTGCCAAACATGGAAATTCAATGAGTGTACATTTGAAGGAGGGATTTGGTCCCCCATACATAGCCCGCTTTTAGTCTAGAAATAAGAATAACAAAGAGCAAACACCCAGAAGGCTCATTTTTTAGAAAGACGTTTATCCAAGACTAATCAGGGGGCAGGGACAGGAAAACAGGGCTCTGTTACGGCATATGAAGTTGTTTACTTCAAAGCAGGCCTTTAACAGGCTTTACATGGCCTTTGTACTTCTGGTTGGAAATCTGCTTTCCTGCCTTTTAACAGTTTGTCTGGTAGTATCTTCCCAGTAAATGCCCTTCCTTGCTTTCCACCCCGAGAAACATCTTTCCCTGCAGAAAGACCGCCTGTCAATAAAGATTGAGAACTTCAGCTCCTGCAGTCATTACGCTGCTCTGTATAAGCCAAGTTGTTTCAAAGGGGAAGAATTAGATAGCGCAAAAGCTAGAGTGGGAACATTACGGGGTAAGGTGGATCAGGCTATTTTACCAAGCTATTTCTGGAAAAAAATAAACACTGCTACTCAGTGCTTATGATTAATAACGTTATCTTGTAGCTAATTTTATTCCTTGCCCCTCTCTTTGCCTGCCTTCCAATTTGGAAGTGCACTTAATTATGAAAACATGAGCACTAGACTGTGAATTTTGATATATTAATTTTACCATGGTTTTGTTTCAACACTGCACCACCAAAACTCTCAAGGACAACCAGTCAAGGAGACAATGAAAATCCTGACATCTGGCGTAATTTTCTTAAGCAAAGTCAAAATTAAGCAATTTCTTCCACACAAATCTCATTACATTACTGCAAACCTATAACCATGATGCATCTTGCTCCTGTTTTTCAACACCACAATTTCTTTTGATGACTGGAGCCAGAGTAAGGCCCCTGTGGTTTGTTTACTTGCTGTTTTTTAAGGACTAGAACTGGAGGTTATTAAAAGCCTGGCAAGACAAAACCAAAACGAGCACAAATGGATGACCATGACCATATTCCTAAGCTTCATCACTGAATAGCAGAAATGTTCGTAATTTCATGCCTGACCAACAGTGCACGGATGCCTTGCCTGGATGAGGTCAGCTGCCCAGCACTGGGGCCAATTATCATGTTCACCATTCATTCATTCTTTCATTGACTCCTCTCTGGCTCCATTCCTACCATCCAAGTTAGAATTCGGGCAATATTGCTTTATTGACATCTCACTGCCCAGTCTCTGTATCCATCCTTTAGCTACCACCAGCCCACAGCTTCAGAAGCATCATCCAGACAACAGTTCTAACATTTACATGATTATTTTGTTGTCTCTCTGAATTTGTATTAATTACTTTGATAGAAATATGAGGCTTGGCATAAAGGCAGTGTTAGAAGTACAGCTCTGTGAATAGCGACTTTTTTGAACTATGAGCTGTTTCAAAATCACAATGAAATGATTAGTTTAAAGTTGGCTTAATATACGTTTGCACAGTATCTAGGCAAAATGAAAAAAAAAAATTCTGAGTAGATAGAATTATTTCCCTTCAGTTTATGCAGTTAAAGTTTAAAATAATAAAAAAACCCACCACATAATTTTGAAACCTCTTTTAAAAAATAAAAAATAAACCAATTTCCATTGAGAAAATATCTAAACGTACACTGCAATTATTTCAAACATTTGCAGGTTAGGTCTTCAACTTGAGCAACTAGGAAAAAGCGAGACAGATTTCCCGGCATTTCTAATGCCACACATGAATTAACATGATGATAATACTAATGATACTTTTTAACCGTAAAAGCTTTAGGTCAATTATTTTTCCCAATTCTATTTTTACCAAAGTATAAAGCAGTAAAACCCCAGATGGAATAACATAAGTTATAACAGCAACAAAATGGATAACTGTGTTTCTAGACTTTGTCTAAATTGTGCATGTTCCAAAATTATAAACCAGACTGCTTTATCCATTTTTTTCAAAGTAATAACCATCTCAATCACTGCGCGATGAATCTCTGGGTGCAGAAAATTGAACATCTAATATTTGTAATGCCTTTCTAAACCACAGTACTTTTAAATAATACAACGTTCATTAAAATAGAAGAGTAGACCAAATTACTGTACCAAACATCCTCTGCATCTTCGTCACACTCTGCCCCAAACTGGCAAATGTCACAGGTCGATGTCTCTTTTTGATTGGTTTCACCTGAGCCTTCATTGACTGTTTGATGGAAAGCAGAAGAACACACATTAGTAAAGACAACACTGTAGCAAAGCACTTCTCTCTCTCTAGAAAAATCTATTCACCACGTCAGCTTAATGCGTTGCTAACTGAGCCAATGCCCAGCCAACAGACAGTATTTTTGAATGGGGCCAACACAGAGATTTCCATGTTTGTCTATGATAAATTATGGAGTTAAAAGGGAAACTGGAGTAAGACCCTTCCTCTTCCGTTTCCACTCTACACCATGACTCCTTCAAGCCGCAGCCTGGGAAGGTTGTGTCACCACCGAGCCTCACTGCTTTGGAAAAATAACAGAGGAGTATTGATTGCATCACACGCTGCCTAGTTCATTCCAAAGGCAAAACATTTTTCTCTTCAGAAGTACAGCTATGAGCCCCAAGGACTAGTTATCTCTGGCAGGAAAGATTTAGTGCTGCCAGAGGAGGGGACAATCTCCAGCACAGGTTAAATTTGAAACCCAGGAAAGTCACCGCCAATGTCTGCAATTGTGTAAGGTTTGTACCTGGCCCTGAAGTCAAAACCATGAAGGGACTAAGGGGAAAACAAAAATACGGGTGTAAGAGGACTGCAAAAAAATATTGCCGTCTGAGTACTGAAAGAAAGAGACCACTAAGGCAAGTACCAAGAAGAGAGCATGCTAAAAGATCCAAAAGAAACATTATCTACGTTTCTATTGAAGTATATAAGCACCTTCTGATGCCTTTCGAAAGATGCTGCTTTCTAGCAAGACGCTGTACCTAGTGATATCCTTCTGCCAGTTACAGAATAATTAAACCAACCCAGACTTTCAGTATCAATCAGCTTTGACTAATGTTGTTATCTGCATAAACAGCCTCTGCAGTGTCATCCTTTCATTTCTCTCCTTCATTTGGAATCAGCACTGTGGTGCAGGCTTACTGAATGTTTGGGTCCACCCTGCCAAAGCTGGTGGATACACTGAAGTGTGTCGGTAGCCCCAGTGACACTGATGGGAGAAATCACCTGCCTGATGTTGTACATCCACTGCATGAGACCATTAACCTGGGTGTTACTGGCTAACTGGGTTGTTGCCGGAGGTTTTCGCGTTGGAGTGCTCTGACTTTGAATAGGCTGCTTTTCTTATTGGGTCAAGAAAGGACAAGAGTCCCAAGCTTTCACAAAGCTGTTGGAGGAGAAAGGGCTTTTGCCCCTAGAAGAGCAAGTATGACCCCAATGCCTGTTTTTCAAACTCGCTTTCTTACCCTGGACAAGTTGTTCCCCACTCTGTCATGTTTCCCACTGTGTAAAATGGGAATAACACCACTTTCTACCAACAGAGAATATGGAAACAAGTGTATTAAAAGATCATTATATGCTAGATACTACAGTGATACAGACCACAGAAATACCTAAGGTAGACTGTTTGTCTAAGAAGTTTTTACCTGAGGCTTAATATAGTCAAAGGAAGTGTTGGTGTGTTTAGGTATGAGCTATGCTGCAGCAATTTCTTATCAGTCATGCTTGAATTTAGACTATATTAAACTGAAAAAAATTCTCCTATTATGAGCATTCTGATTATCCTGAAAGGAAAAAAAAAATGGCTTTGCCCTACTTGTAGAAGTCTGCTCGCCTTTATATCCATAAAATTCATGTACAAAAAAACAAAGGGGAAACTCAGAAAACAGACACTGGATTTTTGTTCTACTGCACTGTCAGGCTTTGTAGGGAGGGTCTGAGCTGAAGTCCTTCTGTTTGTTTAAATAACTGAGGAACTCTTCAGGCTCACATTTTATAAGAGCCCACATATGAGGGTGGACGAGGTGTCCAAGTGCCATGTCCAACCAACATTAGCATCTCCGTGTGACGCATGAGGCACAATGCAGTTCTTAATTTCTACTAGAAAATAACAGATCACTCCATATTTTTCTGAAGAAGCTCTGCATCCAGCATTCCACAGTCAATGTACACTTTGTCATTAAATGTCCAAGCATGCAGCAGTCTTGATTAAAAAAGACAGCTATTTATCTCTCTCTCTTTTTTCCTCTGTTTTTAGTAGCCATAGATAATATTATTCTTTACATTTCCTTAAGATGTGTTTTTGCTCCCTCCACAAACACATATGCTTGCATGTGCACCCACACCCAGGACTGACACACACAGGGGACTGTTTTCTCCACACTGTGCAGATAAATGCTTTGATAAAGCTGGGCATTTTAGAAAGAGTTATTTCCCCAATATTTCCTGCTACTTTTTAGCTTGAGGACTAGTGGATGCTCATTTTCTAAGGTGACTCTTTTTATTTTTTTTTTTTTCACTGCACTTGCTGATTTGCACTTGCTTTCACATCCCAACTTAAAAAACACTGCTAGCAAAAATAAACTAGTTTCTGAATTCCTCTTCTGAAAAAAAAAAAAAAAGGAGTATGATTGTCTTTTTCCCATGCACGTTACGTAGCTCTCATGTTAGCTATGGGTGAGGTTTAACACCAAGACTGATAGGAACATAGCAGGGCTCCAGGGAGGCTAATCGCTGAAGCCCACTGCTTATTACTCATACAACTGAGAAATGTTAAGCTGCTAGTTTCTATTTGTATTAGCAAGATTAGCAACTTCCAGAGTTCAAGGAAATGTGCTAGCATGGGTTAGAAGGTCACTAACATTATCTGAAAGTCACTTCGGAGACTATGTCAATCTCCTAAGCAATATAAATGTTTTAGCTGGGAAGGCACTACACACAATTTACAGAGTCAATGGACTGTGGTAACCACAACAGCGCCTGTTTTAATCATTTGGTCCTTTTCTGGCATTCTCACTGCACTCAGATCAAATAGTCATGATTTCAAGAATATCTGCATTGCTTGCAAGCCCTAGAAGAAAGAAACTGGTTTTGAGACATTTTACTTTGTCTCCATAGCTGAAAAACTAGACGGAAAGTGTCATCAGTAGATTGGTCTGACTCTGTGCTTACCTCCTGTAATATCAGGAGAAAACTAAAAGCCTCAAACTGTCCCCCTGCTGTAGACACCTCTACTTTCTCTTTACACTTCAATCTCTTTTGAGTCAAGAGTCTTCTGGAGGTGCTACAACCCCAACAAATCATGCTATGACTTTCTACATGCAGCTTCCCAGACTCACGCTCTACTAAGCGCTGATAACTGGTTGTTTAGCTGTTTTAACAAATGGACACAAAAATCTCTGTGCTTGAGCTTCTGCTTGAGCAGCCTGGTCTAGTGGGAAGTGTCCCTGCCTATGGCAGGAGGGTTGGAACTAGACGATCTTTAAGGTCCCTTCCAACCCAAACCATTCTATGATTCTATGATAACCCTTGCTCAGTCTTCCCAAGATGTTCCACCAGTGTCAAAGGCAGGATGGAAATAAACTTTTTGCAATTTCCAGAATAGCAGCTCCAATGGGATGGTTAGGAACATGCACAGCAGCTCACAGCCTTGATCTGAGATACAAAGCATCATCTATTTCCTAAGCGACACAAGGGACATGAACATAATTTGCCTGATGGCCCATACTGTGAGGAGTGAAGGGAAGTGTAAAGAGTAGCTGATGAGCCATGAGCATGAGAAACAATTAGGTGGCAACCGAAATCTCTCACCCTCTCTTCGCTAGCACGCCTCTGAAGGCAACACGGCAAACTCAGGAGAGTCCCTGTTCAGTTTTCATGGGTCTTTGCAGGACTACTATCACTATTATAATAATCCTTATTCAGTATATTTTAACCATACTGAAGAACACAACAAAGAAACAGTATAACACATCATCACCACACACTTGAATATACAGAAATAGGACTATAATAAAATGTTATGATTGTTTTTCATATTATGCAGTCTTCCGTTGATTTATATGATCAGATGCGTGCTCATCACAATCCCTGATTCTGACTTGACTCCTCATGGTGGGACATCTTCGCTATTGTTCAAAGTAGTACTTCAAACAAAGCTTTCTCTAGCTCATCTGAACAGGATATCCATTTGTTTTGAGCTCTAAAATCTAGGTAATAACAAAAATCACATGGAGATGAGGGCTGATGGCCATTTGTGTATTTTGGAATGAAAGACAATGTGCAAATGAAAACGTTGAAGAGGGGAGGAGGAGAAGAACGCCCTTCAGAGCAGCTGGAGGTGATCTCACAACATGCTTCAGTCCTAACAGGACTGCTCTGGGCTGGTGACAAGGCAAGTGGATGAAGTGTGAAAGCTCTGAGTAAGGAGGGCAGAGAAGCCAGCAGAATTTACTAAGTATGTTAGAACAAACACTATGTAAACCTCTACCAAATGGCTAAAAAAACCTCACAAATTGACCAATAAAACCCCAGATGCTGCAAACAACTTTACTCTAATCAATAAGTCTTTTTTCCTGAAAGCATTGGCTCAGTCAAAACCTGCAAAGTGAGAAAAATGAAGGGTGTGAAGCAGGGGGTCAACTCACGAATGACTCTGCTCTCGAAGTCTGGCAGAGGCTCAGAACGGCACTATGGTCAAAATGAAAAGAAGATGGCCTACCTTATCGGTAATAAATCCAAACTCTGACATGCCTTATTGTGCTTTTGTCCTGCCGTCTGGCTCCATCTCAATAAATACAAATTTGCTCTCTCTCACACACACAAACACGCTGGGGAAATTACTTATTGCACAAGAAAACAGTGTCCCTACCCAGCTCAGGACCAGACTCACAACTTCTCAAGGAAACCTGAAATATTCTCCTTCATGTCAAGGGGCCATTGATCGGTTTCTCCACACCACCAAGGGTCAGTCCTTGAAACTAACTCTCCACTATTGATGGGCAGGTTATTTAAACAACACCAGGGTTGTGCGATACCTGAGCTGGCTGCTGGTCTGGAAACCAGACCCCATTTCCCAGGGTTTATATTGCTTTAGGCCCTGTCTTGGGTACCTCCACATTGCCATTCTCATCCAAGTGCTGGTAAAGGTTAGCAGGACAAGTTCAGTATGATGTAAATACCTAACAGGGTTTTCGAAGAGGAACTAGATGTATCTAGCCAGCTCAGATTGCTGATAAAATGTGCTCTTATCTTCTCACTAAAGACCATGTAGATACAGCCTGGCACTGCTTTCATGCCAGTCAGGCTCAATTTGCACTGTTTTCCAGCTCTCTTACTTCTACTGTGACTCTCAGGTTATATTTTTCCTTAAAATCACAGCTGATGGATTATCTAACGGTATAAGGATCTCAATTTCTATGTATATTTGTGCTGAAAGGGATGTCTAAGCTTTAGGGATGTGGAGAAAAAGCTTGTAAATATAACGAATACCAGAAACTATAAAGTTCATAATTTTTGAAAACTTATTATTTTCGTAGGGCTGATTCAGGATTTTTCAGTCCTGTGCAATGCTGAGTTTATGTTGGACAGGAAAGAAGCACTTCTGAAACAGCTCGCCCTTGTGCAAGGCTGTGCGCTGAGCTCACCCCCACCTTGTGATGAAGGCTTCGACTCTGCCCTGGATACAGTCTTAATTAGTGCAAGGAAGCAGTGTCTGAAAAGTGCTCCGAGTTCAGTAAATAACTAGTTCAAAAATTGTTTCACGTTATTACTAAGCACCGCTGCTCTCTCTAGTTCCATCTTTAGTTTTTACCTCCTGTCCTGCTTCCTGTCATGCCTTCCTTCCCATCCTCTTTTGGCTTCTTTCCTTTCCCCACCACCCCCAATTCTTCAGTTGCAATTACCCCAGTGCAGGGCCCAGCTCTGGCAGCCCTGCTGACGAGGGGCTACTGTGAGGAGAGGAGCGGACCCACGCAAAGCCGCATGCCTCTCATTTCACACAGCTCTACGTCTTAGAAACCAGCCGTCTCCAGCTGCCATCCAGTCCAGGGGCTTGGAGGCCTTCCCTGATGAGTTGGGCAGCCATCACACCCTCTGAACCTCATTTATTTTGGCTAAAAGTGGATGGGATAGGAATGGTTTCACAGGAATGGCATTGCTCTTCTGCATCTATCTAATTGCAGTTTTCTCTTTTTAGCGGGCGCAACTGGAAGTCTTGGGAAGACCCAAGAGCACACAGGTCTGAAGAACATGACCCCTACAGACCTCTGTGGGGACTTGCCTGTATTTGTACAACCGTGGCCGGGGGGGAAGGGATTCAATTCTTACTCAAAGTTTATTTATTCTAAATAAACACCATTTGCTTGTTTCCGTCTCATGCATATCCCTGCTGCTCCCACAGTGCATTTGATAAAAACCTAAATGCGATTAGTCGAGGCCAGTTTCTCCTAGCAAATATCTCTAATGGCATTTCAAAAGGGATGGCTCATTGAATAAAACCCTATTGTAAGCTTCCTGAATGCTGACAAGAAACAGCTGTGATTATTGCACCCTTGTGTGGTCCCCCTACAAAATTTGATGTTTGCCTGGTGTGTGTGGGATGCCAACGCTGCAGATTTATGAAGGTGTACGATGACCAGCACTGACAGTATTTGCCAGCTTGAAGAAGAGGAGGCTCATTTAATTTTGCCAAGAGCTTCCCCTCATAAACAGCTTTGAGTAAAAAGCCAAATAGCACGTGGGGACTATTCATCTCTGCCTTGCATTAATTTAATTTTAAAGAGAAATCACTTCCTTGCAGGAGAATTTTCAAGGAATTGAAAACAGCTTGTTGTAAAAACATGTCTGCGATGCTGCCAAAGCTGTTGTGGCATCAGTCCCTGCTCTCATGTACTTCAATATGCCCAAAGCACGAACAAAACAACCAAGTGGACATGCCCACAGCTGGATGGATGCAATGTGACGGGTCACCAATTAAGGCTGTTATTACAGAGCCTGGAAGGAGACTACTGTAGTCCTAATTGCAAGGACCAGAAGATTTTTCAGGATCAAGGAGAAATAGAAAAAGATGATGTCTGATTCCTCCCTCAGGTTGACTTGCCTGGTCACACACATCATTAAACCTCAGCACTGTGTCAAGGGAGATGGGAAGCTGCAGTCCAGGAAAGTACCCAATACCATAACGCTTTTCTTATTTGTCAGAAAAACGGCCAACAAAGGTTACTCTGGGGGACAGTCAAGTGTGAGCTGCTTGTGGCCAGCTGGCCCTATGTGCCAGAGGGGAGGGGAGCAGCCAGGATCAAAGCCCTCTTCACCCCTTCTGTGGACTGCAAAACACCCTCTCCTTGAGGACCTGCAAAGAGCCCCAGCATCATCAGGCTCTGCTGAAAAGCAGGGACTGGTTCTGGCCCTTCCTCTTCCTCATGTATGTCTGGGCAGAAGCTGCATCCCATACTGCCTGAAACAGGACCTCACTGCTGGATACCTTATGCATGATGCACTAAACACATGATGCAACAATAATCTGATGGACGGAACATATGGACTATATACACGCCCTAACGTTGCACTTACAGCAAATCCTATTGAGCAAATACTGCAATAGATACAGGTTCGTTTGGAGGAGTATGAGTCAGCAGTGCCTTCTGCTGCAGGGGAAGATGCTACAGTCGGATATAAACCACAGAAACTACCCATTTGTGCTTTCCCTGACCTCTGTCAAGAATTCACATTGCACCTGAGGTTTTACTCATTCTCGGCAGAGAGGAACCTGGATCACCAAATTTAGAGAAATTCAGAGAAAAAAAAATAAGGAAGGATCCAACCCATGGTTTCACAAAACCTACAATAAGGAGGTCCCAAATGGGTGATGTGACTTTCCAGGACTTTCCGCACTGAAAGAGTGCTTTTGCCAGCTTCCTACCTGGTGGAAAGATTAAAAGAAGACTTGAATGTGAACCCTTACAGCTACTCATCTTTCAAGAAACAGAATGAAAGGAACAAAGATAAAACCTAAAAGAGCTGTCTAGCATCCACTTGGTGACTACTTCAGTTTTAAGGTCTTTGTCACTTTGCTATTGATTTAAGTCTGTGTATCCTTTTGAATATTAGTATGGCTAGCAAGATAGCAACATCATACATAAAAATGTTCTTTATTCCAGAACAGATGAAACTCCCAGTGGTAAAAGAAGATTTAGGTATCTCTGAAGATTTCTTATCGCTGTGCAACATAACTCTCTAATGGTTCAGTGCCTTGGAGGGTCATCTGAGATCACTTATCACATAAATCAAATAGGTGGCAGGCTATAAGAGTGGAAGCCTATAGCAATTTCATGTCTTTACTCGCAGACATCAAATCTATCTTTTAGGCAGACTATAGAGGAGATAATATGCCACTCCATTTAAGCCACTGAAGAAACTCAAATCTGGGTATTAACCAATTTTAGGAAGCTGCTCCTAGTCTTGACTGCACCACAATTATCTTGGGAAATGACTGGGTTTAAATCCTAAAACATGGACCGCAAACGCTGGTCCTGGTTCTAATTTACGCTAAGGCTTCTGTAAATCACTCTGGCAATGGAAGGGAGTGTCAAAGCAAGTGAAAGTCCAATTTACTTTATGTCCCATTTACATAATCAGGGTGGTGTAAAGTGGCTCTACTGTAAAAATGACAGTGAAGGTCTACCTTTCACTGAATTCAACAAGAGGAGCACAGTTCTCTTCTCCCACTGTGCTTTTCTTCCATGTTACTCCTTTCTCTTTATTTCTGTGGCACTAACGCAGGTTACACACACGTAACTGAGAGCAGGCGCAGCCCCGGAGTTCAGAAGTGGAGAAGCTCATCCTCTGTAATGGGGTCTCAGAAGGAGCCAGCTCAGTCAGGTGCCAAAACTGGCTGTCAAACCCCATGTTCAGCCAGGCTGTACCCTTGTGGTTGGAAGCCACGATAGATGGCTCCTTGTCTGCTCTTCCTCCACCACCTCAGTGGACAGCCTGTATGCAAAGGGCGATCCTTAAAACATGCACAACCAGGGCTCATCCCTGTGTTTGCTTCTTTCTCTATAAGTGAGAATTTCCATTTAAGGAAAAAAAGAAAAGCTGGCTCAGAGCTAGTTGTAAAAATATCCCTTCTGACATGTGCAAAGGTGTTTCTGCCTCCCCAAGCCTGTAGCGCGGCAGTCCTTGGGCCTCTGCTGTAGCTCAGGGCGCACAGGATTGCGGGCACCGAAGGACCTTGCTGGAAGCTAAGACGAGGGCAACTGCAAAGTTTCTAAGTCCTGCAGGAGGAGATACAGTATTTCTGCAACATAGATCCTATCTTTTATATAACCCTATTCTTCCACAAACGTAAAAACGTACTGCATCAGTCAATTGCATGAAAATGTTCAGCAGTAAGACGACCTTTCAGGACAAATGGGAAAAAAACAGTCTAACCATGTTTTTCTTCTTTATTTCCATTATTAGTGGGCAAGTTGAGGCATTGCATGAGCAGCACCATTACTGGCTTATTGTATTCCTTGGCTTATGGTTTATGTGGTGGAATAGCCGTGCCCACAGCACAAAACCCATGACAAATACCGGCAGCACTGCTGACAGCCTAAGCAGAAAGGCAAGGGAGTTCATGAGTAGCACAGCCATTCCTGGAAGAGTGGCAAAGATTTAGGAGAAGGAGCCTCCACGGGACGGGTCTGTGGATAAACTGAGGATCTATTTTTGTGTTGTCACCCAGAATTTACGTGACTGTGTAGGGAAAAACCTCCCAGACCTCCACTAACAGGACAAACAGGTTGCGCGCCACATGTCAAACTCAGCCTTGATATGAGCAGTGGAGAAGCATGGATTTGAATCCATTTACACCAGAACAATGCTGCCCTTCTGAGCATAACTTTACAGATGTGTTTATGATATAGGGGGAGCCATATGGCACGAAAGGTTTAAACATTTAATCTCACTTAGCTTCAATACACTGCATATACAGAAAATTGGAAGCCCAGCAGGAAAATGCCAGATTTCATTCTCACTTAGTTGTGATTAACCTTTATGAGCTCGCTCAGAGTTTTGTCACCTGCGCAGACTGTCAGGGCAGGCAGGCTGCGGAAGCCCCAGCATTCTGCTCTGGCCAAGGCACCGCCATCCCTGAGCTCGAGCTCTCCAAGGGCTCCACTGCCCAGAATGTGGGCCTCTCCCAGCTGAATGGCACTGCACCCTGTTCCATACCTCCCCCCACATACGGGAAGTGTAGGAGGGACTATAGGGAGTGAATGAATGACCTGGAGGGACTCTCCCCCTTCTCCTCCTGTAATTGCGTTTCTTTGCACGGCTCAGGTGGGTCAAGTTTAGAGCAGGCGTGCACCGGCAGGCAGATGCAAAGCAAATAGCTGATACATATCTCACTTTGCAAATATGCTCTTTCTCATTAATATTGATTCCCACACACAAACACTTTAGCTATATTCACTGATTGCATTACCATTGCAGAAGTGTAATTAACAAATTAAAAGGGAGGATTGTGATTCAGTTTAATTTGGGGAAAATCTTTAAATAAAAAAAAAAAAAAAAAAAGTCTGATGTTTGAGGATCATTCCCCTCTGCTCTTCATTTTAATGCCTGGGACACGCTCTAAGAGAAATGCTTTCATCAAAATAAACATGTCCTGAGGATGCTGCAGTATTGGCATACAGGGGTACTTGAAGAAGCACCAACGAGACAAAAAATAAACAAATGAAAGAAATCCTGAGAGATGCTAAACAAGATACTAGATTGCAAATGAAGGTGTATCACCATGGAGAGAGAAGGGGGGAAAATGCCAGTTGGAAGCTGCTCAGATTGATCTGAGAGTGCCAGCTTATTCACAGAAACTTATGAAGAGCAACAGAGAACACGCACACCATCAGCCCAGGTGAAAGCCAGTGCCACAAGTCTTTGTGGAAGGAGGGAAGGTAGAAAATCTTGCTACCCTTCCAGATGCTTGTATGATAAAAAAAAATGCAGTTCCACTAAGTAAATCAACATTTGCAAGAGCAGTCAAAACTCCTGAGCCAAAGTTTGACTGCTTTTCTCTCCAAAAACCAACTGAGCACACCTGGAAGAATGGCTGCAAAATGATATTTACTTCCCCTCCCATCTCCTGTGAAAAACACCTTTCAGGTGATCTAATATTATGAGAAACCATAATCATTAAGGATTGATCATGCTAATATAATTTTCTGGATGGCTTATTAACCTACTAAGACATGTTTTTCTCTACTTCCCTTCATTAGCGACAGCAATAATTAGGTAAGGACAGAGTAGCAAAATTGATCATATGCTACTGCTGAAGGGGACAGAGAATGTATCATGGACATTTAGCATAATGTTCTCCAAACCCAAGATGCATTAATTATATTTAGTAACACGGCTATTTTCTGCCTTTGATGGAAAGAATCCATTAATGTAGATATTGTGTAACAGAAGCTTATTTTTCTCCTATTCCAAAATGGAATTTTCTTTTTCCTTTAAAATTGATATTACAAAACAAAACAAGAAAAGAAAACATTGTGGTCTCAAGTACCTCCTGATACCATGTCCTTTTCCTGTTTCAGTCTTGACTACCTGTCTTCTCATGAAAGCGGTGCTTTGACAGCAGAGTGGCCACTGAGCTCTGGCTGGGAAGCAAATAAGTGAGTTACACTGTCACCTCCCGGACAATAATCCCCAGGGACACTTTCCTTATTTTTTTGGGTCAGCTTCAGACAGCTTTCCCCCATCTGCCACCAGAACAAAGAATTTGTAGTTTACTCTTAGGCAGCACCACTCAGAATACACATATAGTCACATTTAGAAATTTTATAAATTTACAGAGATGGCGGAATAGCAGCTGCACTCTGAGCCCATGTTAAGGTCCACCTTCTCTGTTTGTAACATCAACAGCAGAAGCACCACCAACGTGTGGGCTGGGGGATGATGGAACAGCCATACAAGGCATCGGTGCATGCTGCCCATCACCTTCTCGACCTGCGACCCCAGTGCCACGGCCCCAAACTCCGCAGCAGCCGCCCTGACCCTTGAAAGAGAAACTGCCAGTTAAGCGGTCACCCCAGTCACGGCGGGGATGTGAGGAGACAGGGACCGGTGTCAGCCCATGATGGGGGCCGCTGGCTCGACCTCGCAGCTCCATCAGACCTGCAGCGTGAACTTTCCCGCACCACCCTGCCAGCGCGGGAAGCACGTGTAAGCGTGAGAGCGACAAAGGCATCGCAGCGATGATGAATTTTTACACGTTTTTTTAAATGCCAGCGACTGGCTTTCCCCGAGCTCTCCCCCCACGTGAGCAGCAGGCAGCTTTCTGTAGATAAAAGCATTACAGGGAGCTGAAAAGAGTTGACATTACAAACTTGGCACTCCGATGGCACGCTGCACAAACAGGGAAAGAAAAGATTTGCCAGAGTGAGAGCCAGAGATAATATGAAAAGCATAAACCCAACATATTGACCTTATTTAAGTCCAAACAGCATAACACCAGGATACTTAAGGCAAAAATGTCGAAAACATTCTTTATTCCACACACACATGAATGTTTTCTTTAAATATGCAATTCACTTGATATCTGCAATCCCCCCTCTTCAGATGCAAAATCCAAAATAATGATTATATCAGTCATTGCTTAATACATTCAACTGTGGCCCTGATTTTCATGCATGAATGGTCATTTACATATCATTACCCATCATGCCATCCACTCAGATTTTTCTTTCTAAATAGAGTAATACATTTAAAGTTGTCATTTTAAAACAAAAATGCTTAAAAAGGGGACTTTCATTTCTTGTTATCTTATCTGTGCTCTTAGCGGCTAATAGACCAGAATATTAAAATGGAAAATTCTCAGTGTGTGTGACAATTGCCACAGTGAGAAGATCTTAGAGAAGAGGCAATTATCAAGGGATTTTTCTCAAATTTGGGAACACAGATAAATATGAACAGAAAATCTGAAGCAAACCAACCAGAAGCAAAACAGTAATTATAGTATGTTCTTCTGTTTTCCTAACACAAGTCCTTGTTGGGGACAAAGTTAGTTCCATGTTAGGAAAATCACCGTGGACATGAGGGGCAGTTAGAAGCTTTGCATGAATAAATGACAATTTTTCAATTAATATTGTCCATGCCCACAATAAAGGAAAGACCTTGTTCCCCCTCCTTCTGCTACTTTTAAAGTAATTTTCAGCTATGTTTAATTAGGAAATTTCTCTACAGAAGGGAATGTGATAGAAGATTAATTCTCTATTTCCTCACCCACTGTGTCAGTAGACTCAAGTGGACACTATAAACCCCAGTTAAATATGACAAGGATGATCAAGCATGGAGCTCCTTTCAAGAGGTCGCGTCCGCAGACTGTAGATCTCATTTCAAAACAACAGAAACGAGATAGAAAATGGTATCTCTCCGTGGCGCAGCGCCACAGAGGAACGATTACAAGTGCTTCATGGTGCGAGGGTTCACCACGCCGGCTGAGAGGGTTCGCTATCATGGCTAATGACACCAGACGCCACCAAGTGAGAAATAGCATTTCCACAACCACTGATGTTTTGGGTCTTTTTCTCCTCTTCACCACTAATAATTATTCCTCTAGTAGTCACATCTTATTTCACATCTCTTATGCCAAATACAAAACAGCAATTAAACAATAAATAATGAAATGCTCGCTTGTGGGCAAGATAGTAAAGAGTTTGGTGGGGTTTTTTGAAGGGAATAGACAAAGGGCACAAACTGTGTTTGTTTTTAACGAACAATGAAGGGAATGAGCTATTTACCCTCAGGACATAAAATCCTATGAATGGTGTATTGCTGCCAATGCTGAGTAAATATCGGGTTAATGCTTTTTCAAAATGAAATCCAAGACAGAGCAGGAACAATTATTTAGAGGAAACTCAGACCTACAAGATACTGGAAGATATAAGACATCTCTTTGACAGAGAGGGTAAACAATTTTCTCAGAAGTTTTATTAATGGAGTAGCTGAACATCAAAACAGAAAAAGCGTCAATGATTTAGAGAAGGAAACGCAGACTTGCAGCCTAGTAGAGACCGAGAGCCTTGTGCATTGATTAACTAGGACCAGATTGTTTTAATACAATAGGAGTTGTCAGTACATACCTCCTGGGGACAGGAAAGGTCAAAACAGGACAACTGGCAGAAAAAAATGTGTAACACAGAAGAAATCTCACTCCCAATTTTATTCTGGGCTTAAAAAAATAAAACAATACTTCGGCTAGTCCAATCTCTATTTATCCCCCACCCACCCCATTTCAGTATCTTTTTAAGACATTCTTATCCCACTCTGCTTGATGTTGCTCTGGTTTCATGTAGAGAAATGCTCTAGCAGAGTATTTAAGAAGGGGCAGCCACCTTCGCAGAGTCCAAGGGAAAGCTGCAAGGATGACACAATTCAGAAAACACGACCTCCATGGTGAGCTTAGGGGAATGGAAATTTTTTACTTTGGAAAAGAGAAGATTGAAGAGAGACTAGTTGTCTGATATAAAAAGGAATGTTAAAAAGGCTGCTATAAAAAGAAGGATAATCAATTGTTCTCCACATCTACTATTTCTGAGACAAGAAATAATTGATATAATTTACAGCAAAGGAGATTTAAGTTAGATATTAGGAAATTTTTCTTCCCAACTTCTAAGAATTATCATGTACTGGAACAGGCTGCACCAGAACGAAGCTCGTGCGCTCAGAAGTGGCTTCTGAGACTGGTCCATGCAAATCTCAGCAAGGGACAGTCTAACTATAGTTGTTCCTATCAGACTTGAGAAGGATAGATAAGATCATCAGTTGAAGCTACTTCCAGAACTACGTGCCTACAACTACATCATCCGTTTTCTCCAGGTCAGGCAATGGCTGGGCTCCATACTTACGCATGACTCAGTCTTTACTTGTACAAATTCCCGCTGGAATTAGGGGCATTTTTTGGTAATGTAATTAAAATGTCTTCATGTTGGCTAGGTGTGTGATGTCTGCCCACGTATGAGGCCAGTATACATGTTCGCATTATCTCTAGAAGTCCCTGACTCCTGCTAATTTGGAGGATTTGGTTACACCTAGGACTTTGTGGACAAGATTTCAGCTCTTCCTCTGATCCTGAAGAGGTAGGGGAGCCAACTGCATCTTCTTCCTCCTTCAAGAGAGAAGTTTCTTTTCTTAGACATGTTGGTTTGAAAATATTTGTTCCAGTTGACCAAGTTTTTGTTCCATTACAATAAAATACCTTTTAGAGAAAAGGCATACGTCTCTTTAAAGGGAAAACTTTTTAAAAAATTTTGTTAAATGGGTTGCAAAATCCATGTTAATACAGAAATACCAACCATGCACTGCATTTCCCAGAGCAGTCGGCAGTGAGCTTCCAGTGTTATCACTCAGCTTGTCTCTACGTAGGTGAAACCCAGGGAGGCCACTCCTGCTTGGAGCGGAGGTCCTGCCCTGCCACCCTCACGCCAAACCGGTGCTACCCGTCACGGACCCTGCAGCGGAGGGAACAAAGCTCCTCGTGCCAGCTCCAAATCTGCAGACGGCAAAGCTGGGTGTCTCGGGGAGCCCTGCTTTCGGCCAGAGCAGACTGCGACTGCCCAAATGTGTGTCAGGAGCCTCAGTGGCCCATGCAACAGCCGAGAGTCACGCGGCGCAGAGGGCTTGTAGCCACCTTTGTTCTGCGCCCCTTGGAGCTGCGCTTTCTGTGCCGCATCTGCCGGAGGCACAGCACAAAATCTGTCCCCTCTGTTCCCGTTTCCAAGAAGCGAGCAGCCCTTTTAGAGCAAAGCCAGTCTTCAGAGGTTCCTCAGCCTCCGGCATTCGCAGCTAGCGCCCACGCTACGTAGCTGCCTAGGTACACACTTAGGGCTTTCTTCCCCTTCCTTCACATAGGAAAAACTATGTGAGCAGTCGGGCCTGGGGCAGAATTACAGTTTATTTGCATAGTGATAACAGAGCCTTTCAGAAAGGAAATATAAAACGATGAATCAGAGGTCTGGACATACCCATCTGTCATATCAAATAAGCACGCGTGTGCCATGTGAATGCCTGGTCACTCTTGTAATTAGCTGTTAAAGCTGAATGGGCAATTTTCAGCCATAAGTGCATGAAATACATGAACATTTTAATGATGTACAGAACAATTAAGAATATTACATGCACAGTTCCTGATCACCTGGAGGTTTTCTCTCTACTTAGCGTTGGGGGAATTCAACCTCTTTAACCCTATTAGAGCAAGAAGACACAGCTGGAGTCAGGAAATGGGGAGCTGAATAATTCGCAGCAAGGCAGGCTCTTTTTAAAATGCAACTTTTCCTTCCAAAAATCTCTTAGATAATGATGGAAAAATAGTCTGCAGTGAATTCTGATGAAAAAAAAGAAAGAAAGGCCATAATAATAAATGTGTCCCATGTGACAGCCGGGAAAAATAAGGGGGTCTGATTCAGGTCCTGTTCTAATCAACGGGACTCTCTTTGTTACCTCTGCTATCAATCACATTAAACCCTTTATGTTTGGCTGAGTAGATGCAGCGCAGAGATAAGAAGCAAGAAAGCCTAGTCCCTGAAATGGCAGCTAAGCATCAGGTAAGCCACCTGAACTTGTCCTGCCTGATGCAGTAAATCTGTATGCGTGAATACATACAGAACCCATACAGATGGTAGGGATGCTGTTTCAGCAGAGAACAAACCCCTTGTGTCTTCCCCACAAACATGTGAAGAGGGGATCTGGATTAAAAAAAAAAAAAAATCACACAGAAGGCCGTCAGACCCTATAAGCGTAACCAAGCGGCCCAGCGTGGTGGGCAAAACTCTTAATGTTATCACATACTAAGTATTCGCAATCGAAGATGCAAAGTTGTGCTTGCCCAAAACACCGTGTAAATTTGGCTTCAGGAAACCCCCCAGGATAATTTGCATCTGCCATGTGCCAGTCTAAAACGTAAGAAATGCCGTGGCCTTGGATGTACGGCATGGTGAGGGAGGAGGAAATGCCTCCTGGCTTATAGAGGGAAGGTCAGCTTTCAGCTCCCCTCAGGTGGGTGCCCACTTGAGTTCAGCAGAGCAGAGCTGACTCCTAACAGGTGGGGACCAAGCTCTGGGTGGTTACCATGAAAATTTCTTAGGAAACGTTAATTAGTGTATGGTACATGTGGGTTCAGAGTAGAAGAAGCGTAAACATCACCTAATCTAACCACTGCTTTCATGTACCTTATTTTACACTGAATTGCTATAAACTATCCCTGTAGTATTTTGTTGTAATTACATGCAGTAAAAGGAAAACCGCGTAATTACCTCAGACTCTGCAATAATATTTCCACATTAAAATGTAAGCGCAAGGTGCATAGCTCGTGTCCGTGTTTTATCCATAGGAAAAACAGAAGACTACTCATTTGAGGGGAAAACCACACATTAAAAAGCTCTCTGCCAGCTACCAGTGGTCCAGGGCTGTCACAATTTAGGCGGGGGGTCTGCCTCTGCTTATAACTCTGTTGACAGCAATGCGTGGTTTTAAAAACAACTGCGTGCGTCTCCAAAGGGTGTTTATCCTCCCTGGGAGCCTGGTAACCCCGAAGCATGCACAGGTGAGCTTAAAAGAGACCATTTACACATGGAGAAACCAGCTTTCTGACCCCAGACCCCCGTCACGCCACGGCCTGGGATTAAGAGGAGCTGCCGACCCCTCGCGCCGCTGTCAGGCAGCAATTGCAAATGTTGTGGGGGAAGGTGGAGTTGGATTCACCGTATTTCACCTCCAGAGGATTGTCTTCCACGTTGAAGGATTTTCTGTCTTTCATGAGCTTTTGCGCTTCATTTAAGCCCTAAATAAAGCACAAATAGCCCACGGGAGTAAACTTTACTCTCTACCTGTCAGAATAATTTCCTACCTGAATTAACTTGTGAATACACTTTAAAAAAAACCCCACAGACGCATCTTCTCTGTAGCCTGATTATTTGCCTGCGTTATTTTCCAAACTTTTTTTTAATGTCGCTTTTCCATTTTGGGTGTGAGTGGAATGACATTAATGGACTGAGAGAGTGAAGAGTAAATGCAGGACCCGACTTTGTGTGGTGTGTGTGCTCTGGTTTACACACCCCCCCCTCCCAGGCACGGCTGTTTGCTTAATCGTACTTGCATGGGCCCTGCCTGCCCAATTCCTCAGCACCTGCGTGCTTTGCAGATATACTTGCAATGAATTCTTGCTGTGGGAGCTGCGAATCCTCTCTTATCATTTTGCATCAGGACGGGCTACGCGAGCCCCCCCCAGCCTTGCCTGGCTGAGCAGGAGGAGGAACTTTCAGGATGCCCCATCACAAACCTCAGAAAGGCAAACTTCAAAGAGCAAAAATAAAGAAGAAGGAAGAAAAGAAGGAATAAGAAATGTTGGTTAAATACCACCACTTGAGATGCGGATAATGAGAAATGACAAGAGGATAACACTGAACAGACACGGTCAGTTCGAGCTCTGTTGGGAGAGGCAGGGACAGTGTCAGTCCCTTCCTGAGGGGTGGGCCCATCCCTGCCCATGCCCCCGGCAGCCCCACTGAGTTAATCACCTCCAGGCAGAGGCGATTAATCAAACCCACCCGAATCTCTGACCCACCATCTGATAAGGCTTCTTGCAGCTTTACAAAACTTGGTGCCTGTGTCGCATCTCTCCTGTGATTTCAAATAAGAACCTCTTGGTGCCCCCACTTCCCGGGGGGAACGGCAGCACCAGAAGGCAGCAGCAAGCCCCTGACGCCTGCCAGCAGCTCAGGCCATGCTCTCGGCTCCAGGCGGCATCACCCTTCTGATCACATTGGACAAACGAAACAGAAACAATTACCAGTTTTGATTTTTTTTTTTCATGTTTTCTTTTCAGTCTCAACACCCATGGGGGGACCTGTTCAAGGACGGCACAGGTTTTTGCAACACTGCTCAAGATCCGGACAGGCCACAAAATCTTGGCCACCCAAACCAGCGCTGATGGCCGTTTTCTAAGATAACCATGGATGTATGAAGTTTGCAGATGGCCTTGCTTTTGGGTAGAGCAAAACTCTTCCTCTACCTTCCAACTTTTTGGTGAGAGCATCAATAACATGCCAAGGACAGCTGCAGAAGCCAGGAGAGAGCTGATGGGTAGCAGGAGGCCATCTGAGAGGATCTCAGCTGCAGCACTCAACCAGCATCTACCAGATGCTCTGCCTAGCTCCGTGTTATCACGTTATTAATGAAAACAGAAATTGTCTCTTCCAGCCTTATTATCACAGGTAGTTTAATCAAAGAGCTAACAAAGCAAGCAGGGAAAATGCAGCCATGCATTGCGCTACTTCCAAGAAAGATGCTTTAGAGAAACCTCCAGTGCCTCAACAGTTGGTGGCTGAGCTGGCTACAAAGCGGGTGACCTGTTGCTGCCAACTCCGTGGCCTGGTTCCAGGTGCTAAGCCCACAAGGATCTCCAAGTCCTCGCTAGAGCATTCAAAACCCCATAGCAGAGCATGAATTGTGGTTCTCTCTTCTCTCAAAGAACCTACTGTTTATTGTTCTTAAATCAGCCACAGCCTATTTTTGCCACATCCCACCTTCTTGCTGGGATCTGGGTTCACTTTCTTCGCTGCTTCACAGAGGCACACCACCTGCCCCTGTGGGGTTTGGGTCTGCATGTAGCAAGGGAAGGCAGGGGATGGTTCTTCTCAAAGACCTTCTCCTAACTTGCAAATTCCCACAGCAGTTTTTCTTTCTTTGTTCATATTTCTAAAATGGGATTATTTTATGGGCAGCATCTCCCTATCACCTGAGCACCTTCATGGTCTTACACTGTGCCTGTCTGCTTTGTTAACGCTGCCTTGCATCCCATGAACAGTAAAAGACTTTTCAGGGGGTAAAATATAATTGCTCAGTGCATCAAGCATGATTGATCCCTCTGCATTTCCTGGTAATTACCCTCAAGAACAGTGTGCATTAGACACTCTCTGCTATCGGAAGTAGTGTCTAGGGTCTTGTGGTCAGGTTTACTAAAATACCCCCGGCATTATGTGACCTATAAGATATATATGCATATCCTACTTAAGTGCATTCCATTTTGCTCTTGCATTTGCATCTGATCAAAGGGAAAATGTCCATAAAGCTATTCTACCACACTACCATTATTTAGAACAAGTGAAAAAAAAAATTAAAAAAAGTCCAGCATTATGCCTTCTATTGGCTTCTACATTTTTTCTTACTCGTTTTGTTCTTGCCCTTTACATAATATATTTACAAACAAAAGTCCATATTTAGACTTGATTCTGGATATTAACCTTTACAGAGCATCTATTTTTCCCTCTGCAAGCATAAGTTTTAAATGGTTATTTTTTGTTCACAACATAAATAGATTAACAGAAGTTACACAGTATCAGAAAGCTTCATCTCAGCTTTGGGTCACGTGTGCCTGTGGGATAGGCACCTATCTTTTCCCCATTTCATACGCACCATCTATATCTGCTGGTCGCCACTGCCTCTCTGACAGGTCCGGAATAGGTTATTCTTGCTCTGAACTGGTCCCTGTTCAAATACAGGATCTGATGCTGAAATATATTACTGTTTACCCAGTAGTACTATTACTTCAACTTTTGCTTTGAATCACATTATTTCTGATCCTTCTGCAACAGTGGCAAACCTAAACATAAATGACATCCCAAATCATTCTGCTCTTCACCATAGCCAAGGTAAAACAGTGCACCTGCTTTATGCTTGCTTCTCTAATATTTGGTTCAGAAACCTATCAAAGCCAATAAGGACATTAAGCAGTTAAAAATGTCATAATCAGCTGCAAACACCCTTGCCAGGCCATAAACACCGTGTCTTTGTGAGCTACTCTTCCCTCTTGCCAAATGGGTGGATCTAAGTAGTCCAATCAGCTGAGCTCTAAATCAAATCAAAGGTATCATTAACAAATGGAAAAAATGGTACAGGTCCTTCTAGGAGACATTCAATTTCCTGTAGCCTATCCACATTCTTTCTTTGCACTATTTTGGCTTGAGATCCCAGAGACTTGACCAGAGTTCAGTGATTTATTCCCAGAGAGTCTTTGGTCACATTGTTCCATTTTTTTTATTTATCTTTTGCAACTGGCCTCATGCCAGCAAACATTCCCCAGCACCTATATAAAGTTTCAGTGCCCCGTTCAGTGGTGTGCACTGTGCAAAAGGCCAAACTTTATTGATATTCCCCCTTTCTGTGCCGCTCTGGCTGAGCAGCCGCCAGCCTCCCTGTCTGCCCACGCTCTCCAGCACGCCCATAAACCAGTCCCACAATCCCAAATAGGCTTCATGACACCATGGCTTCTTCCTTAATTGCTTCCACAAATTTTAAACATCACTATTGCCTCTTACTTTTGAGTTAGATGGGAAGGAGTGAACCACAACCTCCAGCGACTACTCAGAACACGGTATTTGTTGCAGATCTATTTTTTCAGACCTCTTAAGTACACTTGTAATTCATAGCAATTTTGTACCCTGCCTGCACAGAACAGGCTAAGGGGTGCAGATAAAGCTTTCATGCTATTGCTAATATATTTTTCTTCTCTCTATGTATTCTAGTACCCATTCCCCACACCTTAATTGGGTTTGGGATTTTAGGTGCTGAAATTATTTTTCCTCAGACTAGGCAGCCATTTGTAACCTTTAAAGGTAACTCTTCTGTTACCAGATGAAGAATCTTCTAGAAAAGCTCAAAAGAGAAATAATGATGTCATCTTGACTTAATGATGTCATGTTGATACGTGGTAGCGGATTCCATTACCACACAAGGGCTAAGTGCCACAGACCCACACCAAAGAGCTCATCTGCTGAAAGGGTGACACTGGAAGTGTCCCTTGAGCCCAAGGACATTTATTCTGGCAGGATGACTATGGTAACCAAAACGTAGCTACCACATTCTCATTTACCTGTCATCTGCTTTCAAAGCTGTTGAACGCCAGAGAAGAACTCAGCAATAGCATCATGGAAACACCTACTCCCATGCACACAACCACCAGGGCCAGCCAGGTGAGTCCTGAGCTAGAGGGAAGGGGTGGCTTTGCACAAGGGAACAGTGGTTTCTGGATGCTGAAGGCAATGGAAAAGGACAGAGGATGGTTTTGATGACCATTCACAGTGTCCCTCTGGCTCTTAGTTGCCTTTTTGGCTCCTAGCTTTCTACTGCAACATATCTTGTAGCTATATGGTCACAACTGAGCATCTTAAATATTTGCATCTATCTACATGGAACATCTCCTACAGAGAAGAATATCACTGTCCACATTTCACATGAAGAGACCTAAGCACGGAAACTACGCTGAGGCTGCCGGCTGTGTGGGTACTGTGGTGCTGGGTGTTCCCACTGCCCAGCCGTTAGCTCCTTTCTGAGGCCACAAACCTGGATTTTCTTACTTTGCACATACGGAGGGGAGGAGCTCAGATTATGCCCCGTATGCCAACCTTATATAGGGACAGGACAGGGCCACTTTCAGCACAGTCTTTGGGAGTAAGATTCTGAACTCAATTTTGCAAAAGTCCAGGCTCTCACTTCTAGCCAGCATTCCTCTTGAAGATTAGTATCCCAGTGTGGAGCTTTGTAGAAGACGGGGCTTGTGGTGATGAAACAGGGTAGACATTTCACAGACAGGTAAGAAGAAATTACTATGGCAACACCACACGACTTCATTAGAGGTGGAAGAGCTCTTTTCAGGAGAGCGGCATGTTCTATAAGGCCTAATGCAAACTTATCTTTGTGGCTACAGTTGGAGAACACCTGAGAAAAATAGGTGGGTGTGTAGATAACTAGAAAATTGGCCTATACTGCCAGAGCACACCAAAAGCACAGTATAAAAGGACAAAGAATACCAGAGTTTCCATCACCAGGTTTTGGAGGAACAATGCTAGCTACACCAAGATTTGTGCCTTGCCCACCCAAATAAGACCATATATCTTCACCTGTTAAAACTACCAACACACTAAGTTCAACTGTGAAGTTCATATTTCTATGAATATTGCATTTCTAAGGCAATCAAGGATACTGCCAGCAATTTAATAAATTTATAGCAAATACATCCAGGCTTACTGTAGCAACACTGTCTGGGTAGCAGTTTTGCATGCTCTGAATACAAGTGGCTATTAAGAGGACCAAGAGCAAGAGTTAATGATGGTATTTAAAAAAAAAACAACAAACCTCTGCCTCTCATTCATTTCATAGACTTCAGCATTTCGTGAAGCTAGGCACATAGTTGAGTAAATAAGCCTTGTGGGCTCGATTTGAACCATTTGTAGAAATGGAGAAGGGTGGGTACTGTATTTCTTTGGGTAGGGAAGGAAAGTCATCACATTAAGGAAGGGGGTTTGGCTGTGTCTGAATAAAACCCGTCTGCCACTGCATATATTGGAACATGATCTGAAATCAGATTTGCAGTTGTGCTGCCAGGAAACCGAAGAGATCGGCTGTTTGTTTTATGAACCTCCTGATGTCTTCCCCTCTCCCTGCCTGCTCCAGTCTCACCTGAAAGCAGCATGATGGATGGGAGAGGGTCTCCCTGCTCCTGAAAACCCCTGCAGTGGAGGCTGCGGGCAGGCTGTCACCTCTGCCTGTCATTCCTGCCAGGGCAAGGCACTCTAAAATACCCTCTGTGCCAAGGGTGCCTGATTAGCCCCACATTCACCACAAAGCCATCGTTATCCTTGCTTCTTGGGCCATGATTGTTACACCCAATGATCCTCTAAAGACATTTATAAGCTGTGTCTCAGATAATATAATACTGCCTGTTGAGTAGCAGTGCTCTGCAAGACAGGAGACAGCACTGCCTGGAAAATGCCTGCACCCCTTCTGCAGGCAGCAGATCTGCTGGGCTACACGTAAGCCCTACAGAACAATACACCACTTGGACACATCAAATACCAAACGGGTTATGTGCCTATGAAGAGGGGCCACAGGCTCACGGCAGAAAAAGGTAAGAAAACTTCTCCAGTTTGTGCACATGAAAGTTGGAAAACTTTCAGACTTTTTGGATGAAAGGCATTTTTAAGCATCATCCCTCTGAAGAGACTGGCAGAATAAAGACACTGTCGGAGCACTCCAGCTTTCTACTCTCAAACTCCCCAAAGTCCACGGGGAGCACCGCACTGCCTTTGGCCAGCTTTGGATCAAGCCACAGATGCCAGCAAAAGCCATCCCAAAGGTAGTATTGCTTGTGCTGGTGCAGTCTGCCCACAAGAAAAAAATCAAGGAGAAGTACAGAGAATTATCTGAAGGGAAAATAACCCTGAACTTACACTTGGGCAAAGCACAAAGCTTTGTCTTTATTATCCCTCTCCCTAAGCAGATCTTTTCTTTCCTCTTTCACACTCACCCTTGAATTTTCTGTTTGTTTTCTGGGAACGTGGGGAGGTTTTGACTCTCACAGTAGATATTACTCAGAGAACAATAAACAGGTGATTTTCTCCTTCAGTTGCCTGAAACTTTCCTTAATGTTTCATTACAAGCACATACAGCCGGCTCGCAGCGCACACGGTACAACTTGAAAAGAACTGCGGGTCGAAGTATCTCACAGCAGAATATTACTGTGGATTTAGCACTAATTCCAGCTTTATTCCTTTCCTAATTCCTGTATCACATAGCCTTATCTACACAGATAAAGCCCCTTGAAGTGCACTTGTTTTGATGCACGGATGGAAGACTTCTGTCAAAAAAATGTAAGATTTGCTTAGAAAACAATCGCTGCTATATTTAGACCATAGTCCACTCCAAACTCCCCTGACAGGTTTCAGTGCAAACAAGCAAAGGCTTCCCTTGGCTGACTACAAAAGTTACGTTTAAGACAGGCCAGTAGTCTACCAGGGTGATGAATTTTAACCTCTTGCAGTATTTTGAGCATGACCACGGTCTCTTAAAGCTACCACCACCATTACCAGCACCGTATTTGCACACCGCATAGCTAATTCCCCAACTGCCTCAGAGTATCAGCGTCCCTGAAGGGCGTACTATTGATCCATAGGTAGATTATGTTAGTTCCTTGGCTTTGGGAGATACACACTCTCGCTCCAGCATCCTTGCAGAAAATGGCTGTGTTTAATGCACTCTCTGCCTAGGTTTTCAGGAGCTCTTCAAGCCAAATCATAATGGTGCAAGGCATAGATCTTTTGATGTCAAATCCTGTATGATTTTACAGCTGGCAACAAAGAAAATTTACATTTATAGTAGACAGCAACTTTCAGCATGGAAGATTTCAAAGCACTTTATGAACTATCATTCGAAACAAATAATACTGAATGAAGACATTTCTGGGTTGAAATACGGAAAATATTGAACACAACTACTCAGCAGCTCAGGGTAAAAGGTGAAGAATACCCATCCAATTGAACGCGTGCAATGCAATTTTAGTTAGGCAGGATGCAATTACAAAAGCTGGCGCCTGGCCAAGCCACCAAGGTTAACTACTCTATTTTTTCAAAAAGTATCATGGGATTTTTCTAATGACCACAAGTTAATGACGTTGTGTCTGAAAGTCAGCACCTCTCCCCTTACAGTGGCCTTTACAATCATTTAATAGCAACGGCCCGATAATCGATCCAATGAGAAAATCCCAAATAACCATTACCACCACCTCAGAAATTTGCTTCTCTTAGAAAAATGACTATGGAAGGGATCAAGTGAGTCACTATGTCCAGTTCTCTAGAATCACAAGAATGACCACACATATAATCAGATCACTGGTATTGAGTCTAGAAAGTTCGATATACCTTCTTCGAGACTGACTTCAAAGTTATGAACACCATAAACTTAGTACCTTTCACAAAAGGAGCTACAAACACCTGTGACAAATTCAGCTTAGTAGGTGAATACTTAAAGTATAGTAGATATCATAAATTTTGTGGTAACTTGCAACACATATAATCTTGGACTATGCACTAGAAGGACATAAAACTAAATATAGAATTACCACATTGGACTGCCATGGTATGCAGTAGTAATTGTTACATGGATTACTTAAGTAATAAAGGGACTCTGGTAACCTATTCTTTATTAATGCACCAACTCAGAAATACTATTAATAATTATAATTAGTAAGAGCGTATCCCTGTGTGACACAATGAAAAAGTCTCTTGTAGGTGAAACAGGACTATTAGAAAATCATGCATGGCGAGCCAACTTTAATACAGTCATTAACACAACAGATACTGTATGTTCTTTGCACCAATTTTCCTATCTTCAGATATTAATATTGGGGCACAAATCTTCAGCTGAAAAAATGACAAATAAATCATGTACAATTTTTATTTTGCCATGCATGCCTTCGGATTTATCTTGGCCAATACATTCCTTTTAAATGGACTTCTACACCATTCACTTAGACAAGCAGGGACCTGTGTTTTCAATTGTTTGCTAGACAAATCATGACAAATAAAATGCAGACTTTAATTTTGGTAACAAATGGTATTTTAAAAAAGAGGCATGGAAAAACTAGAAATCCCAAAGGCCTTTATAATATTCCATTGAGATCTTGAGTATTGCTCATGCAGACCAAACCATCAGGTATTATTTGCTGGCGAACATACATAACATTCTTTGCTACCAGATATAAAAACTGCATGTGTCAGTAAGCCTTAGGAACCTAGGGTATGATCTACCAAAATCAACAAAGGTTTTTATGTTGATCTCTGTGCTTTGACCCTCACGTACCAGATTATACCGGTTTACCATCCACAGCACAACATTTGCACAGTTCATTGTCTCATGTCCCTTTGTTGAGTGTTGATCTGAGTAGGTAAACGAGATATTACGACTGAACTTTTAGAAACTTTTCTTTTGTGCTTTTCTTGTGCAGGGTATTAGATAAAGAAATCACAATAACTCATGGTAGCCTGGCCTCTGAAAATCTAGTATTCTAAAACAAACAAAGGCAAAATAAATCAGGCTTGGAAAAGTCGTAGCAATTTCCCAGGTGGAATAAATCAGACAGCTCCCCTGCCGGCCATGAAGATCTCAACTACCATCAATGAACCAAGCACTTCGCCTACAGGATCTACCTTGTGTTAATTCATTAAATTCTAAGCAAATCGCACAATAGCTTCACTGTTACTTTTAACATTTAGCACATTATACCATCATTTGCCAACAATTACCTTTTCTTGGTGCCAGCATTAAACTTGCAGCCCTAATGAGAACTTAATGGGAGTGAGCTTCACATCAAGTTTGCCAGAAATTTCAGGTCTTGACACATTTTAAGGTCATTGGTAGATGGTTCTTTGAGTTCTCACTTGTTTAATTGTTTACAGGTAAAATGGTGAATCTGATCTTGCTCTGATGTTAGCTGGAAGTAACCATACATTTGTGAGTATCTGTCAAGAATTTTTCATCTGGCAATTCATTTCCTGTAGATGAAAAAGCTATCTTCTGGTCCTAATACTCTGATCTTTATTTGATTAAACGGATTCACTCAGATTTATTTCCTTGTGATATTGCATAATATCACGGCGCCCTGTCTGTTTCGTGAGATCTCTTCAGAGGTCACTTCTGGGCCTTCCTCTGAGTCCCCCACCTCAAAAGTACCACTGTGGGCACACAGCTGATTTTGCTCCCTGTCTTGAAATATGTGAAGATGTTTAAGTATGCAGACAATGCAGCCAAGCTATATTCAAAGGTCTCTTCTGTCATCCGAACTCAGAATCTAAAACCTGATGTTGAAATGGTTCATGAATGTAAGTTCCTGCTGAAAACAGAGGGATGTGCATATTCTCTTAGCTTGGCTCAAAGCTCTGATGACTCAAATATTTTTCAGTTAAATGGGACCAAACAGAAACAAAAGGAGATTGAATAAAACGTACTTGTTAGGACTGCCTTTTCTCCCAGCGAAGAGGGTTTTACAGCTGGGCATTTGGAGAAGGGAAAAAAAACCCACAACGTTTATGTACCTTGGTATGAGTGCAGTAACTCAGCAATAACCCGGCACATAAAAAAGGAAAACACAAAAGGCTTCGGGTGAAACTCTCTGCTGTGCAGATTGTTTGTCTGCTTTGCTGGTTCACCCTCCAGCTCTCCGCAGAGGCAGTTTTAGGCCTGGGAGATGGAGTGGATCACACTCAGGCTTTGCCCATTAAAAGCAGCACCGACAGCTGTCTTCAGACGTTTGGATCTCTATACTCAAACCCAAACTTGAATGCACCAACCAAAGGCAGCATAGACACTGCTAGTGTGCTTGATGAATAGATAGATGGATGAAAAATGAAAGCATAAGAAATTAAATTTGACTGAAAATTTAACACGCTTCTTCAATAAAAAAATGCCCCTTTTAATCAAAATGTGGCTTTCAACGCAAAAGTTTCTGCTTTAAATGAAAACTTTTAGATTTTTTTTGTGCAAGAACTCAAACTTATTTTCAGATTTATGTGACTCTAATAGTGTATTTTTACAGTGGTGTCAGACTCATTGCAAAGAACTGATGTTTTCAGGGTTTCTTCTCAATGACAACACCCCCTGCCACTCCCAGCTGTTACAATGTATTTATTCTACTGCTGTGCTAAGAGTAAGTGAACAGGCATAAGCAGCAATTCAGCTGGCTTTTGTCTTATATTAGAAATATCCGGGATCGAATTCTGTGCTACATGTTTTTTTTAGTGTGGTGATGCCAGTAGGACTTGCACTTGTGTATCTCTACAGACAATGAAGATGAAAAAGTATTTAAAAGACAAGAATTACAGAACTGTAACTAGAGCAGGGCAGAAGAATTATATTAATATTCTTTATATTAAAAAACTAAAACTATCTGTGAGTGGCTGAGAATCCATGTTTGTTAAGAGCCTCAAACTTAAAACCAGATTTTTTGTGATCAAGCCACTGGAAGAATTTTTATAAAATGAAAACAATAACAGAAGTCAAAGTGTCAGTGTAACTTCCCATGTGGAAAATGTTGCTCCTTTCTTCTTCTTTATTTCTAAGCAATAGCCTCTCATGTTTGTGGAAACATTGCTTAGCTGAGCTTTCTAGGAATCACAGATCGTTCTGCTTCCAATTGCAATGGAAACATTTTTTTTTTCTTCTTTAATTTTGGCATGAAAGCAGGTGATCTAAACACTGAAGTGGTTTTGGCAGCACGAGTTTTAAACCTCATAGCAAACAAAACATTTTTGTCACTGCACCTCCTTTCAGACATGTGGCTGGAATTGATGCAGCCCTTCCCCTCACACCTCTGAATAGTCATTTGAAGAGGGTGAAGTCTGTGCATCGTATATTCTTGTGTATAAAGTGAGAGCAACATGCCAAAAATGTCAACAGAGCTTCCATATACATGAAGACTATGCAAAAAGAGCTGTCAGACTGTCAAACAACCCTTCAGACATCAACATTAGGAAAGGAATCATATTCCAGAGAATGGAACAAATCCCAGAGACCTCTCACTTCCTCAGGAGGAAAGAAACCACCTGCACAAATGCACCACGGATCATAACTTTTTGAAGCTCCTCCAGTCTTGCATCATGCAACGGGGGATCTTCCACCAGCCACCATTTCTTCCTTCCAGAAATCTACCTGATTTGGGATCTCATTATTTTCCACGCAGTCTTATAGCCTAGCTCTCAAACGCTGCAAACACAAACAAGATTCCTTGCTAGTGAAAACATCCTCAAAACAGTTTTTTGAGCAGCCCTCTCCTTTTCCAGGGTGCTTGCTCACACCTCCTTCAGCAGCATGACGTTTTTTCCCTGCTCTCCCCACACGTTTGAATCCCCGGCACCTTCCTGGTCCTCTGGTGTCCGTCCCAATTCCCTTCTCATCTCTCTGACTCTTACGAACACTATAAACCCCTACATCCATTGCTTTGTTCCTTTCCCTGGAGACCTATAAAGCCAATAGACACCCCTCCTGAACATCATTTTCCGATGTGAATCATACTTGAAAAGAGAAACAAGATCAGCAATGCAGTAAGAGAGAAGTTACTACATTAAGGTGTGACCACGAACCATTTTTACAGCTATGTTTGCATCCTGCAGCCTTTCTGTAATGAGAGTCTCCGCTTACTCACCTTCCTGTTTTAAGAATTTGAACTCTCTGGGTCTTTTTTTTCAGCCAGAAGGAGCTTAACCCAGTATGGATACTATCATAATAAATAATAAAATAGTTGCGTAATATAGTCACCTGGATCAGTAGACAAGCACGGATCTTTTCTAGGTGCTCCCCCTGACCTGGGATTTAAATAGTAACGCTCAAATAGTAACGGTCCACAGACATATTAGACACCGCAGTTTTGATGGGAGTTTAACAGTCTGATGCATTATTTGATTTCCAAATGCAGTCAGCGCCAGCCCATCATTAGACATCAAGGCAATAATGTGGCCCCAGGGAACGCTTCTCCCTAGGCCCTAGTAATCACTATCTGCCCTTAAATTTCATGCCAAAGCGTTAATTCATTCAACATTTTGCTCTTTTTTGTTACAGCTTAAAGAAAAGGACAGAGGGTAATTTCATACACAAATTTACAAGAGATTTGGTGTTCATCTGGTGTGAAGAAGGTAATTTAAAAGCTCTTTTATTTAGAAAATCTAAATATAAGAAACTTTGGCCTTCGTTTATTGGGATTCAGAATCAGGTCTGGAGACCAATAATAGTTCAGCTCACAAACCATAAAGAGATGTAAGCCCCACTAATTTCATGCTCCTTTAATCTGCTTTCATCAACTGTGTGGATTTTGTAAAAGCACTCAAAAATTAAACGCTACCATTTAGTAAAAGCACTGACTGATTTCTAAAGGGTTAGCTTGCAGCACCGCTGAAAACATTAGTGACATGGCAAATAATCCAGTGCTATGAGCTTCCCAGCGCTACATGATTTCTATTCTATCAACATAAATATTACTGTATTAAAGTTATTCCATTCTCTTAATAAAGGGAGAGAAAAAAGCTTGGCCTGGATGTTGATCTGCTTCCGATGAGGTTATAAATAGACTGTTACTCATAGTCTCCAAGACAAACCAGTTTGGATGTGCTCAAATATCATATTCATTAACACAGATTGTATTTACACAAATAGAAAAAAAGACAATAGTGAACAAGGCCATTGATTTCAATGTAACAAGCAACGCAAAGCAATTGAATGCTGTTAAGCAACAATGCGAGCAATATTGCTTTCACGAGTTTTAAAATAAATTTTTTCAACATGTTCTTTCTTCATTGCTGTGATCATTGTTATCATGAATAATTGCATTGAGTGCCGTTTCATCAAATTAACTTACAACCGCAATAACTTTTCATGAAGATTTTTAGGATAATAGTTACTGTGAATATATAAAGAGTTGAGTTCTGCAAAAAAAAAGAGACCAAACAGCTTAGCACAAATGAAAACACATTGGGAACAGCAGATCCTGGCACTGTGCAGTACAGTTACGAAGAGCATTAATGGAGAACAAGCCTGATGCCATCCAGCTCATCAACTATCATCAGCTTCTTGACTAGAAAAACCAACATCACCTCCATCCTTCTACCCCAACTCAGCAAAAGGCTAAAAAAGCTTCTGTAAGCAACAGCCACAGTGCATGTCAAAGCACAGCCCGCTGTTCCTGTTATCAGTCAGGAAGTATCTGTGACAAATTTAAGACACCTTCATGTATGACCTTATGCCTGACCTGCATTACTTCCCTCCTTGGAGATGAGTGACACAGGAGAACATCTTGCCACCAGCCACAGTGGTAGATGAGTATCAACAAATTTGCTACACACTTGTCTGGGCACAAAACCTCCCTATGAAGTCAACAGGAAAGTTATTTCCAGCATCAAGTAACTTCTAGTGATATCCAAGCATCCAGACTTCAGAATCAAATTTAGATGGTGGCAGCAATGATCAGAACTCCCCTAGTCATGAGAAACACTGTGGATATAGCAACACCGCAGGGGTAATGAGGCGGTGATGGGCAGACCATGAGCCATCTGGCCGTGATACCACTGTGAGAAAGGCAACAAAATCTTAGGATTTCTGTGATGATGAATTTTCACCATCAGGAGAAACTGAGAAGTATTATTGAACTATTATTGGAGAACTATTATTGGAGTGCTGTCATAAGCTCTAGTTACCCATGCTCAAGGAATCCTGATTTCTGAGTCTAACTGACTATGGATAGGGAGAAATAGGGAAATTCCAGGAGACTGTGGCCTGTTTGACCTAAGACAGTGATTGAGAAGTGTGATGACTATTCATGGAATATTGTGTGAGTGAAGAGAGAGGTGTGTCAGGAAGTGGAAAGAACTAGGATCCATAAGCCATTCAGTCTCTGCCATCTCTGTACGTAGCTACTCAGCTGGCTCTCATCAGAGGAGATCTGGAGGGTGACCTTGGCCAACTTCTTTCCTGATAGAAGATCCACACCCAGGAATTCCTATGAGATTCAACTTTTTTGTTTGAATTTCTACATTAAAAATATTATTCCTTGCAGAAATCAAAAGATATTAGTTTTGATAACATTACACTGTATTTGTCATGTCCCCTTCCCTTCCCCTGAATGGGGCCAGTGAAATGCTGACATTATGAACTCAGCTGAAACCCTGCTCTGGTTGCTGTACGATCTCTGCAATACTGAGATCCAGGCTGGGTTAATGTTTTCAAAGGAATGGAAGGTGTTTAATAATTTTAACTCAAAGACTGCTGCTAAAATTAGTAGTATGTTCATTTTGATTGCTTCGGTGTTCAGCACAGATGAGCTCCAGTGATTTTATCACAGTCCCAGTATGGCTGAAACTCCCTGGAAAGAAAAATCACCCTTTTCACAGCTGCTTCGAGAGTCAATTGGTCTTTATAAACAGAAAGCAGGGGAGGTGAGCAAAAGCACTACACGTATTTGTTCAAAGTACAAAACGTGCAAGTCAGATCTAAGGAAATATTACATGACAACTGGGTTGGAACTACGCAAGGCCAACCTTTTCTATACTGTCTAGAGATCTTTTCTTCATAACCTCGGGCTACTATCAGCACTGTGATGCCTGCAACAAAGTACTATGTGCGTATCAGTACTTGATGAACTGAATGAATAAATGTTAAATCCCAAAGCAAGATGTTCCTTGTGATCTCTGTTAAAAGTCTGCAACCCTTTAGAACAAGAGCCTTAACATCATAATCTCCGTGGCATCTAAATCATCATGAGAAACGAGTTCATTTTCCATACACCGTGTTCTGCCAAGCAAAGTTATTTTTCCGAATACTTATTATGTAACTGTTCAATGGGAAAGGCGAGACCGGAGCAAACCCCGTGAGTGCTCAGCTCAGCCTGATGAGATGCCTTCTGCTAATTGGAGCAAGTTCCTGCTCAGGTTCCACCCTCCTTTGGCTCTTCTTCTTCTTTGTACTCTCTCAGTCGAAGAACTGGCAGAGGCCGTGAGCGATAAGCAGCTACTCCACTACTCGGGCAGTGTTGTAACAACTGCCCTGTACTGGGAACTTGCTGTTTTTTTCCTGAAATGTATTCCTGTCAAAGTACTTTATCAAGTTTCAGACTCAAAGAAAGAGAACAGGACATCTACGTTCAGGGTCCGATCCACAATTAAAAGATTTCTGTTGAGCTGGACGTTTGGACTGAATCCCTGAAACTGCCCTTCCACAGCTACCTTTCTGTATTTCAACACAGGCTTCATTTAGACCCGTGTTTCCACTCTTTGTAGTTACCTCGAGTGACCATAAACTGGGTGAAAACAAGATGAAAGACGTTAATATCCAACGCTGTTAAGAGCGGTGAGAAAGCAAAGCAGCGTGTCTGCACAGCAAAGATTCAGCAAACAAGGGCAAGAATTGGAGACTGACAAGGCAAGACCCAGGAACTGTGATACTGGCTTAAAAAAAGTCTTTCATCAGAAATAATAAATCTGAGGCCCACCTTGGGTTTCCAGATTGCATTGCCAGCTTACTTTCTAGAGGGGCAAGAGAATCCTTTAAAAACTCTCAAAGAAAGCTCAGATCTTCAATAAATCACATGTAGAGGATCCTAAGCTTGTGTATAAATTCAAAATACCAGAGTCCATGATGAAACCACAAAACTTGGCAGCAAGTGCCACCCCTTTGCTACGCACAGTTGGGAAAGAAGCCATCTTCCCCAAACATTTATTTACAGCTCTCTTGACAATATATACCTTCACCTGAACCCATTAAGCCGATATCAGCATTCTCAGTGCCTTTAATGATCTCTGGAACGGGCCTCTGGAGACAGCCAGTCTCTGAGCCCCAGTAGAGAAAACCAGCGGTGTTGAGATGGAGGTTTTCTCCGACTCCAGAAGCAATATGTGTGGCAGCCCCCAAAAGGCTTGATTCCCCTGACACAGACCCAAAAGTGAGCCTGTACTCGGACTAGACCAGTCAGACCGAAAGCAAGCTCTGATTCTGGCATTAATCAAGAGGACACAGTATGAGACCTAAAGAGAGCAAAGAAAAGGTGGAATCAGGAAACCACAATTCATCATTTATCTTCTCAGTATCCTGCTAACAACGGAAACTTCCAAACTAATGATTATTTGAATGCAGCCTTACACGTAATGTATCATCACTGAACAGAGTACTAAAACATCAAATAAAGAATTCTAAGATTAACAGGATGTTTACAAATAATTATTAGGAGTTGACTGCCTAATTTTGGACTTTGGTTTGGTGTATTTACCTTCTTATATTCAAATATATCTGTACTTTGTAATATTTACATATATCTAGTTTGTGGCTTCACAGAGTATTGCTATAAAAATGCTGATTTACTATTTATGCAGACACAGTACACATTTTACTGTGCTGCAAATGCAGTTTACCAAGCTGTTTCATTCCTCCTTTTGTAATTGTGTGATTAATAATTTTGATTTTCCTTTATTTATTTTGCTTAATAAACTTTTCATCAAAAAAATACAAAGTTTGGTTCTTGTTAAAAAAATGTAATTTCTAAAAAGAAAAAAAAAGATCTTTCATATCAGTCTTTAGGTTTATCACTTGGCCTAACTATTACCCCTCTATCCCAAGAGAATGACTGTGTTGAACGTTCATAAAATACCATGCTTAGTACGTGAACTGCATTATTTTCTGTCCAACATTGTCTGGTTGCAAGAGAAAAGGAACTGCTACATACACAATCCAATACTGGCCTATCTGATTTATGGGCTGATAGTTCACCACTAAATAAGGCTGAAAAGTGCCCTCCACAGGCACAGGAGAGGCACTGGTGATGTGGGAGGTTTTTTCCTACACTTTGAGGATGGTCCATGGCTTGATTGTGCCAGGCACTGTACGAACAGGTATGTTCTAGCTATTGCACTTATATTCAATTTCCCTGGGTACTACTGACATGCAGTAATTCTTACAGGATATGGTAAATTCTATTACTACAAGAAAGATATGGACGTGCTGAAACGTGTCCAGAGGAGGGCCACGAGGATGATCAGAGGCCTGGAGCACCTCTCCTATGAAGACAGACTGAGAGAGTTGCGATTGTTCAGTCTGGAGAAAAGAAGGCTCCAAGGAGACCTTATTGTGGCCTACCGGTATCTTAAGGGGGCCTACAAGAAAGCTGGTGAGGGACTTTTTAGGATGTCAGGTAATGGTAGAACTAGGGGGAATGGATTAAAACTAGAGATGGGTCGTTTCAGAATGGACATTAGGAAGAAGTTCTTCACCATGAGGGTGGTGAGACACTGGAACAGGTTGTCCAGGGAGGTGGTGGAAGCCCCATCCCTGGAAGTTTTTAAGGCCAGGCTGGATGGGGCTCTGAGTAACCTGATCTAGTGGGAGGTGTCCCTGCTCATGGCAGGGGGGTGGAACTAGATGATCTTTAAGGTCCCTTCCAACCCTGACAATTCTATGATATGATTCTATGAAATTGACTTTAACCCACATCAGTGCCTATTTCCCTGCCCATCCCATCCCATGGGTAACCCCAGACGCATCACCAAGTCCTTAAGCATCATTTCCACGTGGATCTCCTGGTAACAGCAGCGAGAAGGTCGAAACTTTCCCCACACCATCATACAGCAGACCAATGTAGGACAAACTATCCTTTCCGCCCATCCCAGATTATGGCTTTCTGCACAAGGGAGGAAAGCGCAATGCCTCCTCTGGGCAGGTAACTTCAGCAAGATGGAGAGGGGCCAGGCCTTGATGCCAACTCCCCACAAGGCTGCCAGCAGAGATGAAGCAGTAGGTGCTCCCAAATACTTCTCACCTTCAGGCACCCAAGCTTCGGTGCTTGTTGTCTCTAAGGTCTGTATATATCAACAGGCAGAGAGACAAAGAGACTCTGGAGGGCATATAACAATTCAGAGGAAGAGCCTAATTTGACTGCTCTGGCCCAGCTTGTCCCACTTGCCGTTGTGCGCCGGGGTAACCGCAGAGGCTGAGCTTCCCCTGCAGGTACTTAAGTTCAGAGGCCAGTGGACAACGCAACTGCGTCCCTTTGCCGTGTCATGAGCAAAGGAGGTGGGGTTTCTAACAGATCAACTCCTTTGCACGAGTAATTATATCAGAAGTAACACATTATCAAGGGAGAGGCAAGGTAAGGAACTGTGATTGTGCGCGCTTTTTGGTTAACAATACACTATCCCTTCAGAAGGCAAAATATAATTCTGCCACTATGCCTATACATACATAGCAGTGCTTATGGTGATCACAAACCAATAATACTTCTTACTACAGAATTTTGATCAAGTAAGAATATAAATAAACACAAACACTTTCTGCTCCACTGTAGGAAATGCTTAGAAACGAAAAATGATGCTTCTGAAAGCACCTATCTGGGGCAAAGTTATGGATGTTTTCTTACACACATCCAGTGATTTCCATTTTCTCTATTCTTGCATAGATCTTTTTCCTCCATTAGCTCATTTAGTCAGGATCAGATTTACGAGGGGTGAACTGGCTCCCTCAAAGCTCCTTCTACGATCTCAAGAAAACTATTATACTTATCCATATCTCAATTGCTTATTTGTAAAATGAAAATAACTGCACTTCTCATAGAGGAACTTAACTTCATCACAAGAAGACATACACTCTGACTACTAACACTGTAATATTCTTCTTTAAGCCATAATAATGCTGACATTTTACTAGCGTTTCGCTCTTCCCCTCTCAGAATTGTTAGAACTAAAAACCAATGCTTCATACCATGTACTGAAATGCCAAGGAAAAGAGTACGATATAAATATACAGATATGAAACTGCATCTAAAAATGATGATTTTGATCTTTCAAAAGACAAATCACTAATCTCTGGCTCTAATGAGATATGGGATGATAAAGGTCATGCTGAGTAAAGGACTAAGCTGACAGATCAGTCCAAAAGTTTCAAAACTAATATTGCTGCTCTTGTCCCATCGGGGGGAAAAAAAGCAATCCTTTGTATATACTGCAGCAGACTGTTACAGGTACATTAAAGAGACCCATTAACTGTGCTTAATGCAAGGACAATTCTAAACTCACCCAAGGATGTGCAGGCTGAAGCGTGGTACTCTGGTATTTTAAATGCCACACAATCATTCCATTTATTCTTTCAAAATACGCTTTCAGTCTGAAACCCGTAAAAGCTCCTTCACCTCTGCACATCTTGATGAGGATTATTAATGTGATACAGTAGAAGTTGGCAGGTGACTGTGAAAGGACCTTTGGTCAACAGTACCTTGAATTAGCTGCTGACATGAATAAAGAAATGTGGAGTAACGCAGCTTTATTCAATTTGGGACTTGCTAGTTTAGGACTTGATGTAAATCTGATACAGAATTGCCCATAAATAAGAGCACTACTGTACTCCTCGATTTACACCTTTCATCCTCAACATTTTTAGCATTTCACTGTCACTCCCATTGGGTTGCCAGCTGGTGCTTGGCACTCTTTGCAGAGCTCTGCAAAGAGCAGATCTCTTTGTTTCACTGGATGACATTTTTTCAGTGATTCCTTTACTCGGGTAATCTGGGCGCTGTCTTATAAAACCCAGCCCACAGTGCTTTCCTCTACAGTAACAGCAATAAAGATATGCGACCCCACACACCAACAGAAGCTGGTACAGAATTGCTGGACCTTACCTGCTGCCTTAGTCCTCACTGAACTGGCTTGTCCATTGCTTTTAAGGTCTTTGATGAAAGCTAATGCCCTAACACTAACTAAGCAAAAACTCTGAGAAAACAGCCAAACCTTTTCCTTTGAAAAGTCTATTCCTCTATGGCCCCGACTGTACAAACGCTGTAAGGTGTAGCTGAAAGTGCCTTACTCTCTGCTTTTCTTTCAGAAGCCACTTTAAGCTTATCCTGGGTTAAATTTGCAATTACGCTCTTAGGTAAAGATCAGTTTGCAACACGCTAATCGGGTTTAGCTGACCACACAGATGAAGAGCAAGGGAAGCTGCTCTGTGAGCCGGAGAAGGCAGGGAGAGGAGGAAGCAGAGAAGAGAAAGGAAGGTACATTTTGTGGGAAGCTGTGAAACGAGGCAGTTTTCTTTGCCGCCCAAGTGAGCTCATTATTGCCCGCAGAATTTGAGGGAGATTGATTAATTGCAAAAAGGCCTAGACTGGACACGGTTATTGTCATTTAATTCTAAATAAATACAGTATCATACAAATTGCATCTAAGGGGAACAAAAAAACCTTTTGTCCCTCTCAGCAGTAAGGAAAATACTAAGTAAACAGTGTTAATAATAGAAACAAAGGGATGGAGTCTAAGCAGAGCTTTTAGGTCACCGACTCCATTCATAAAAGGGGGGAAGAAAGGAGGGTAAGGTACAATCTAACCTAATTATGGCTTTGTAAAAATTATTTTCAAGCCATTAACTGAGATTTGGCCTACTTAGATTGTAAACTTCCAGGGGCAAAGACTTGTTCTTCTCTGTACTTGCACGTCTTGCAAAATGTGGTCCGTGTCCCTCATCAGAGTTCCCAGGCCCTGGTAGACTAACCCACCACACCATGAAGGTGAGCCAGCCTGGGCTAGCCACGGGCCAGCGGCTGTGCCTACTGCCAGATGACCTCTGAAGCTCTCATTTGGCATTAGCAGCTGTCAAGGCAGAACGTGGTTTGAGATTTATGAGGTATAGTGGGAAGAATTAAACTGTTTAGTTTAATAATTGGTCTTTCCATGAAGTCCCAGCATCTCTAGCATTAGCATAGGTAACCATCCCCTCTGAGCAGAGCTCAGCATGAGTCAGGAGCCAGGCCAGGAAAAGCTTTTCCCCAGAACTTATGGGTATACATGTGGTCCCACCCAAAATCAGTCATCCAGAATCTGGGTCAGTGTAAAAAAAATAAAAATAATTGGAAGAGTTACAAAGTTGAGGGGGAGTGGACCTCTTGGGGGATGATCCCAACTATCTTTCAGGCTGAAAGTGCTATTCACTAAGAATGAGCACATTCTTTTTGATTTTCTATTTCTTCCAGGTCAGCTGCCCGCCTAACCTGCCATACACAGAGAGCTGCTTATTGTCATGGCTCTGTTGTGATACGTGTGATACCTAATGGCTTTGTGTGGTCCTCGGGTGCTGGAACCAAAAAAACACATAAGTGATTCCATGGAGCAGGTGGGGAAGGACTGGGGCGGAATCCTGCCCAACTCTATGACTGCAGAGAAAAAACTCAAAAATATAAATGCACCCTTAAAGATCCTGAAACCAAAAGGGAATAACAGAAACACGTTATTTTAAAACAAGCTGATTTAGAGTCATTCCTGATTTTGAAATGTGCCATAAGGGAAGGTGCGGTGTAGAAATTCTGCATTCTTAAATGGCCTGCACCTCCCAACAGCATGGCAATTACATTTCAATTGCAGGTGAAGAAGTTCCACGGTGTAATTTATAAGTCATCTCCATTCTATGGAAAGCTCTGGTATATTACAGGTAAAAGTGCCTCGCTTCTTACACGGCAATCATCAGATGTCAGGAGTGCAAGTGCTTGGTTCTACTGGTATTCAGCCTCATGCACAGGTTTGAAAAGCACGTGCAGAAGATTTGGCCAGGAGCATTATTTTTTAATTAAGGGGGGTGCGTGTGGAAATCTTTAGAAAGCATCTTAAACTGACATGGTGAGGTGTGTGGAATGACCTAAGACAGACAGGCACTGACTGAAAGCCATTGAGGTAATTCCAGAAGTAATTAGATCTTTGGCCAACAAAGTGATGAAACAGGACAAATGACCTTTTCTCATTTGCACACTACCAGCTTATTTTTCTGATTTGTTTCACTCTCCAGGAACAGTATTTCTTTTAAACACTAGCAGGAAAAAAATATTGCTACAGCCCTGAGCTGGGATGCAGAGTATCTGGATTCAGTGCCTGGCTCTGCTGCAGATTTCCAATATGACCTTGGGCACACCCATTAATCTCTTGCATCTCACTTCTTTAGCAGTAAAGCAGAAGGAGAGCTACTACTTTTTCCTTGCTCACTTGCCTGTCTTCTCTACGGAGCCCGTAAGCATTTTTGGAGCAGAGAGTTTCCTGGCATAACCACCTCTATAAATTTAGCAGAGGCCACGAAGGTCAAACGTTATGTGAAAAGTCAAGCACAGAGAGGCCAAAGACAGCATTCGGAAGCACTGCCTGGTCCCCACGCTACCTGTACCTGGGTCTTTGCTCCAGCTAGGGACCAGTTCCCCGGGCTGCCCTCTGCCCAGCGCAGAGCTGGAGGGGGCAGTGCTGCCTGCACGGCCAGGAGGTGACACCCTGCCACCCACCCACCCACCC
>VYZM01015766.1:11221-39739 GCA_013398915.1 Dromas ardeola | reverse complement strand
AAAAAAGAAAGAAAAAAGAACAATCCTGCTTTCCATGGCTTTAAAATAAATGAACCAATTATTTTGATTTTTTTTTTAATATAAGTAACCCAATCTTATATATTGTATGTCCATATATTATGTGCTACATATACAAACACTGACACTTGCACAGCTCTTCTTCTGTTACTGGTCTAAGCAATAGCCACAAACTGCCTCAATCTTTACCCTTAAAGAAAGAGAGCTTCCAGAAGAACAAAGCAGGAAAAGGATCAGCCATTTAAATGCCTTTAAACAGAAGGCACTGAGCGCTAGTCTTTGAATCGGGAACCTGCTGAGGAATGGCACAAGCCATTACACCTGATGAGGCTACCTCACCATTTTTTTTTCAAGACATTGCAGATGAAAAAACGTTTAGCATATATTCAGGAATTCAGTTCTTGTGTAAACACTTGACCAAATGGCCCATAAGCACTTGAATAAATACTTCGAGGCACACAATTCAGAAACAAAGGCATTTCCTGAGGCATCAGGCTTCAGGGATCCAAGTTTCAGATGCTTGTACTGCCTTTTGCACTATTACATGATTAGGAAAAGCATGAAATGCCTAGATACCCCTGTGGCTGGGTAGATGAATTAATTTAGCTCTCAGGTTTCAGGCAGAGCTACGCAACTGGATTCACTCCTAGAGCTTCAGCCTTGGAAGTTATAAATTTCCACCCAGCGTCACTGGTCCTGTCTATTGGCCTGCACCCAAACTGCTCTGGCATGGAGTAGATGAAGACTATTACGAATCTTCCGTATTCTTCTGCTAAGAACAGCATGGTAGCACCTGTAGTTTCAGCAAGGGCTTCTACTGATGTTTTTGATAGTTGAATAAACACCATAAATGCAAACAGAAACACCACTTTCTCTTAATACTCTGCTCTGCATTGCTACCACCACCTGCAGTGGTGCTCTAGAGCTGAGAAGAGGAGAGAGGTCAATGGGAAGTTTCTTACTTTCTTTCCATTACTTTGGCATCGCCAGCCAATGGAGGCCCAGCTCCCCAGGACATGTCTCCTGTCCTGCACCTTGAGCAATGCTGAGGTGCTCACACAGTTTTGGGTTTTTTAACTGTTCACTGTAGCAGTGCAAAACGAGGTGTAGGTCTGAAATTCCAGTTACACCTGTCAGAGCTGCCCAGACACTGAAAGGCTGATGTTTGTGAAGTTACTCAGGACCAGCTGAGCTTCAGCTCTGCCCCAGTTTTGCTAAAATAATGATTTCCAAATTAAATCCACCATAAGGCTGCCGATCAGACCAAGGGAGAGCTCATAGGCGTAGTGTATCTATCAGCTTTCAAATGCTGCCTTAGTTTCTTTCTTTTAGTTACTGATCAACACAAGCACATGAAGTCATCTGTTTTGAAAGAAGCATTATTAAAAAAATACAGCAAACTGCAGCCAGTTATGTCAGGTTCTGGGAATGCCCCACAGTCAATCACCTAACAATTAGTAACAGTACTCCTTATAAATAAAACCAATAATGTCCCATTAGCAGAGAAAAGAGTGTACAAAGAGCACAGGGTGGAAACGGACAAGTTGAAACACTGGGAAAGAAAATGTTCTCAAGTGTTAAAAGTGCTTCCCTAAGATGACGCATCTTTTACAAGGGAGTTGAAGCTGAAAGGAGCAGACAGAGGCAAATAAAACAAGGACCAGCACAGAGAAGGGTCTTCCATGTGCTGAAGGGTCTTGTGTTCAGCTTTCAGAATCCCAGGAAAAGAGGACATCCAGGGAAACAGGTTTCATTCCAGCAAAGGGATCACTGTTAAGCTCATTATCATATCCCCAGACCCCAGCATTTAGGCGTATTCACAGATGATTCTCACATACAAACACATTTTCTTCTATGAGACCATTCATGTTCACATTTACACTCCCATCTCAGTGCACAAGCCAAGCATCCGTTGGTAGGTTTTAGCAAGCGATTTCCCACTAGGGTAGCTCAAGGATGAAGCTTCTTTTACCTTCTTTGGAAACAGCTGCTCCTGGCTATCACCAGTGACATGATTTGGAAATACGTTGACCCCTGTCTGATTCATGATGAATATGCACACAGGAACATAAAAATTGTGGGCATGCATTTATGCACAATAATGCACACAAAATATGCATTAGGCTCCCTTGTAATGTTCATACCTACAAAAGGTTAAATAGCCCTAGGTGACAGAGAGCTATTTAAATGGACCTTTTTATAATGGCAAACAATAATGCATTCTGGTTACCTTCTGACATGGCTTACTTCCAGTCAGCATTAAGGAGAATTACCACCTGATTTTAATACATCTTGGTTCAATTTCACGCAGGCTTATTGTCTTCTAATTATCAACACAACAATTTGATCCGCATCCAGATTAAGGCATTGCCCTGACTTCTAACACCAGAGCAACGCCTGTGCCGGTGTGCTGATTTCTCAAGCAGTAAGCAGTTTGCTGTTGTCTCACATCCCCAAGGCAGAAATAAGCAGATGCTGCATTAAAGCTTGTTTAACAAAACTGCTTCAGTTGTGATATACATTTTTAATATAATATACTGAGTGCATTACAGTGAAAACTGCCAGGGCCAGTAAACTCATACAAATTCATTAGCAAGACCAGCTTCTCAATTAAGCCTGGCTGAAGACTAGATCTAGTTGAAAAGAATTGTCCAGAAGCAGTTGAAATGAGTGAAAAGCTTGATCATGTTTGCCACACGTGAGCACAGCTTAGTTTACCATTTCAGTTTTCTGAGCATCGGTTGGGATTGCTTCTCATCAAGGACAAGCTTCACTGACCTTTCTCTTCTCTTCATCACAAGGATACTGTGGTTGGCTTGAAAGCTTGAATTTTTTACAATATTACTATTCTAAGCGTAAAAGCAGAGGCGCAGCTTTTAATAAGCAGAATGGGTTCTATATAGGAGATAGTAGTAGCCAAATGTTTTGGAGCACTCACCGACGTGCTTTCATTCACGGGTAGGTTTAAAATATCAGAAATTATATCTTGTGTTTTCGAAAGACATGCCAAAGGAGGAAGCAACATTTTCATTTTCTTTGGCTTACTTGCATTTCTTACCTACACTCTTCTCCCTCAATTCACATTGTCAGCTGCAGGATGACAACTGAAGAGCACCTCTGGAGTACTCTGTAGCTAATCCTCTACAATTCCTGTAAACTATACAGTGAATCGGTGATTACAACAGGAGCTCTTAAAAAGCACAAATTTCGCCTTTCCTTCAACAGAGGGGAATCTTTGTTGTGCACTTTGAAGAAACTCAAGCTAACCCAGGATTATTATTCTAAACATATTTTTTTAAAGACAACGCAATGTAAGATATACCAAAAATGAATCTGGCCAGCAGCAGACTAAGGTCTACACAAAGCATCTGCTGGCTGCCTCTGGTAAAACATTACATTTGTCTCGACTGTGTTTATGGCAGAACTGTCTGCTACTGCTAAGAGCTGTGTTACAGCAGCCTTGTGTGACAGCTCACCTTGAAGGAAGAGAAGTTCTGTAACACAACCTTCTCCACTACGCTTTCAGGATTGCTGTCTTTATGAAGCCCCCTGGCACTAAATCTTGCCAGACAATAACAATGCAACCACAGTAAGGGGGAAGAGCTTTCCCCTCTCATTACTGCTTCTTTCTTCTGTGCTTCAGTGTATTCCTTCACTGCCTCTCTTGAACATACCCAACACGCACCCCTGAGCAGTGTTCCCAAAAGCTGATCACCAGGCCAGGGTGCTCTGCAGCATCTTCTCCCTCTCTTCTTTACGTACATACACGACCATGAGAGTGTGCTTTTTTTTGTCGCCATGAGATGATGGCACCTTACTCACAATTTATCCTCATGAGAGGTAATGAAGATGGGGGTCTCTGGAACTTCCAGCGTATTTATTAACTCAGCTGAGACATCAAGCTGAACCAGTCTAACCCCTTACAAATGGTACTAAAAGTGACACCAAGTCCTAAAAAACACAAAGAATTTTGACATTTGACAAGTGACATGGCTAAATGACTTCTCTGTGCCTTTAATTTAAGACTGGAATTTGCAGGGATTTCCAGAGTCACACTTGTATCATACGTGTTAGCGCCTACTACCACTACACAAGCAGCTGGGCACTAATTTAACCAAACTTTAGCAACTTGTGCAATCCGACAGCTCCCCATGCTGTTCACCTGCTGTCAGATTAGAGTCTGCTGAGGATCTTACATTCCTTCTACATCCCTTTAAATTAATAGCATATCATCAGATAGTTCTACAATGCCATTAAACACAAAACCAGCAGAGATGACTTTCTGAGGCCCTGATGCTGAAGTCACAGCACCTTTAGAGGAAGGGAGAAAAGGCAGATTATACGCCTCACCACCATGCATCGCCTAAGAGAAATGGGGGGGTGTATTCCTAATTACATAGATTGCACAAGTAATCTCTTCAAGAAAGAAGAGACTTCCAAAATGTCTCATGAAACAGGATGAAAGATTAATTGTGCCACCATTTTTCCTGCCCGTAGCAGCTGTTCAATTCTTTAGTTAAGACAAAGCAAAATCTTTCCTTCCTATGAATTAAGTTGAAAAGGAACGAAGCAGGAAGACCTAAAGATGAAGACAGGAAAATATGATGAAGTAGCCCAGTGGATTTCCAGGCTACTATGTGCAGAGGCTTCTTCACATCTGTTTATCAACTTTGAATTTTCTTGTGTTATACGTTTATAACTGCTTTCAAATAACTGTAATGTTCTAGAAAATGATTTCAGATATTCTTTCCAAAATGTAAATTACAGATAGATCTTCTCAGTATTACTTCCAAATTAAGGGTACTTTTTTGTCTGCCCTGGCACTGGCTCGAGACTAACAAAAGATAGATTATTCTTAATCTTGTTGAACCCTGTAAACAGGCTTAATTTAACACAACTGCCTGACTGCCCAGTGAAATTAAGAGCATCTCTTTTAACCAACAAATGTTGTAGCACAGGAGTTGAGATGGAAAGGAGGTACTTAAACCTCAGGTAAAGGATAGATGGACAGGCACAAAGAAAACATAAAAAAAATCCTGTTGAAGACTGCCCAGCACTAGCTCACGCCTGTTAAAACTGTTGTTTTCAAGTAGTAAGAACAGATGTCTTAAAAACAAAACCTTTCACTTCATACGTACTATCGTCAATTCAAAAATGTATCGTGGTATTGTTTTCAAATAAAAAAGAATCCAAGAAAATCCTCCTGAACAACATATGGAAAATTTAAGCCCCAAAGCACCTGTCATCCAGCTAAAGACATCCTGAAAAGAGTACCTTATAGCAGAGGAGCTGGAGCACACTGCAGCTTTCCAACCTGAATCCTTAAGTAACACTAACGGGTTCAGATACACATTTACGCTACTGGTTATAAGAGTTCCTCTCCACCTAAAATGCTCTGATTTTTAAACAAAAGTTATTGCTGCTGCCTATAGAAACTGCTTAGGCATTTGGCATCCCTCATCTTTAGGAGAATGCTTAAGTGTTGAGATTGAGGGCCTCGGACTTGATCCACTCCACAGGATACAACCTGATAGAGCATACCATGTGAATGGTAAATGAAAAAATCAAAGGAAAACACCCAAACATATTTTTCCAGAACCCACAGCACAGGCAAGATGTGAGCTCCCCCTGCTGACACAAGGGAACCCTGTCTAGCCCAGCCACCACTGCCACAGCAAGGGGACAGTCACCACCACTGGGGCAGGAGGGCAGTAACCCCAGGATGAAGCCAGAAAGAGCTCCGACAGCAAGGATGGAGCCAAGCTTGGTGCTGCTCCAGCGCCTGAGATCTCACGGCTTGCCCTCGTAACTCGCTGAGCACCCTCTATTCTTTTCGGGAAACGTAATGAGCCAGAAACCAGCTACGGACGGTACCTGAGGGAGCTGGGTCAGAAGGGGTTACGATGACAAAGGTGCCTGGGCAGGTGTCAGCTGGCCTTTTCACTGCTGCTGTCTAGGTAGAAGCTCTCAGCCTGATTCCTGCACATGGACAGCTCAGCCAGGCCAGCTTCACCACGAGCTGCGCTGTCACCAAGTCACCTGCTGAGCCTCTCCAGAGCTGCCAGCAAAGGCTTCACAGGGCAATCCTCTGGCCAGCTTTTAAAGGTCCCCTTCTGCTGCTTCTGTGGCACCTCAGTGAACGGCAGGACCCTGCCCCTGGAGTCCTGAGCCACTGAGCTGAGCTTTCATTTCCAGCGTGTATACTCAGGTGCATCACCACTGATCCTGGCACATCAGGTCACAGAAAGAGAGATGGGATGCCAAAGAGGGGGGCCACGGCCCCACTGCAGCTCCTTGCACAAATGGGCAGGGGAACCTGCCCATGCTCCATGATGCCAGGTGCTACCGGGCCGAATGGCCATCTGAGAGGGGACAGCACTGCTGTGCCATGCAGTAGGGAGCTGGAGGCAGGAGCCAGGCGACAGCACCATATACTCACCATGGGAAAGCTCACAGTCTGGCAAATACTCAAATCCCGTAAGTCTCGGGGATTGTTACACAAGGGCAGGTGAGTGCTCTGCACATTGCTAGCAAAGGCCTTTGGAGAGCGAAGGAAGAAAGAAAAGGCTAACAAAAACTTCTTAAAATATTTGAGAAAACCTGTGCCAAAATCTCCTTAGATGTGTATCCATGACTAAGCATGAGAACTCAACTGCTGCTGCTGTAGAGAGGGTGCTGCTTGCTGGTCACAGTCTAAAAGCACTGATGCAGCAATAAGCACAGCTTTGCTGAGACGCTTACATATTAATAGCAGAATTTTTGGTCAGAAACGTGTAAAAGCCTGTAGGCTTTGGAGCAGTAAAATAGAATTGGGGCCGTGTGGTGGCAGAACAAAGTCTGCTGAAGAGTGTTGTATTTTCTGCCTTTGATAGGGACTTTCCAGAGCTGTCAGCTGAGCTGCAGAATTAGAAACCTGACATTGCAGCAGTCAGTTTTTAGATTTCAAGCTGTTCAAATGACTTGTCTCCAGGGAGGAATATCTAGCCCGCAGGAATCAATATCAAAACAGGTAAAGATGCTAGTGTACAGGGGCAGCCACCCCAGCCCCATGCCCCGGCCAGGCAGGCAGATCTACTGAAAAGGAGCCATGGGAGATGATGACGGAAAAACTTGCTCCCTCTTTGAATCAGTACCAGAGAGATGCTATAGACTATTCACTACATTTGTGAGATCGCATCTTGATTATATTTGATTCCACGTTGCAGACTGATCTTCCGAACGCCCTCAGTTCACACTACGCCAGTGCTCCAAGCCACTTGCTGAAGAGATTATAAAAGAGCCTATTTTATCATATCTTCACCTCTGAATGCATTACAAGTGACATCGCTTAATTTTAGCCAATCTGAACAGCTAATTAGATGTAAACAGATTGAAAAATTGTACACATAGGACAACTCATTTTTCAAAAGGCCACTAATCTAAACAAACCTGAGTCCATCAATTTACTTCAGCATTTGTCTAAATGAATTACAGCATAGACTTGTCCCGCACTGGGCTTGTGATTCATGTAACTGGCTCCCTCCTCTTTTGATGAAAATCACAGGCACTTTACAAAATAAGTTGCTTATAAAGGCTCTATTATAACAAAGATGAAGGTGTGCCTCTGTGAGTCTAGCGGACGACGTATGAGAGCCAAAGCAATTACAGCCTACTCTGGTACCTTCTCTCTCACCTCTGAAACCCATCACATACATTAATATATCAAAGCCAGGGAGGCTTTTTAATTAACAGATAAAAATCAAATTATATTTAATCATAATCAATACAGGTTCCAACTTCAGAGCTCTTTGGGTGTGAACCTCCCCTCTGCTCTCACCCCTTACGTCAGGAGAAATAGGAAGGAAAAGGATCCTGGAGAGATCCTCCAGAGTGAGCTGGTGATCCTCCTCCTGCTCAGGACTTTCTCCAAGCACCAGCTGGGGGTAGACCAGTAATTACACTGGGAATCAGAGCAGCACTGCAGGACAGAGAGAAGCCCAAAGGGGCCTTTCATGACACAGATGAGATTGGGAGCTGCTGAAGTTATCCAGTGCCAAACAACATAAAGAAGTCTTTGGATGAAATGCAGTGTAGTGTAGTCTATTTTTAAATACAGAGCAATTAGCAGAGCATTATGCATGAGGTTTTCCACTTGCTACTAAAGCCCACATCTCTTCCATTACCTGCATATGTAAATGAACACAATGAGAAGGGAGAGGGCAGAGAGAAAAACACTTATGTGGATTTTGAAATGAAAAAACATATCCATATAATCAATCCTTTTCCAGACTGCTTAACACAGAAATCTTGCTTAACAAAACCAGCTAATCTCAGACTATTTAATGTGTCAACTAATTTATGGTACCTAGAATTAAGGGTCCACTGAGCATCTGTTGTGACCTCCCATGTGACAGCAGCCCTGGACTTTCAAATTCATCCTTGTTTGAGCAGAGCAATCTAGACATCCAAGTGTCAAAACCTCAAGCGATGCAGAATCCTACATAACTTTTAATCACTTAACTTCTATGTGCTATTGCCTTCATTTGCAAACACGCATCTAAACTTTACTCTGAGTTTGTCTAGCTTTAATTGCCAGCCTACCATCTCATTAGACCTTTGTCTGTCAGCATGAAGGGCCCTGCTGCTCGTCTGTGTTCCCCACGCTGGTACTTACTGACCGTGACCTACGCACCCCTTTCCTTTCCCTTGGCAAAGCGAAGGGCACCAAAGCTTTCACGGCAAAGCTTGCTTGCCAGCCACCGCCCTTGGCTGTGCACAGCCTTCTCCCCTTTGGAGCTGCAGGCACCACCTCCGCTAAAGGTAATTTGACATCCTTACCTCTGCTCAAGAGTCTGCTGCTTAAATATACCAGGGTAACGGTGGCCCTTTGGCCTGCTGTGTTCTCAGAGGACTCTCACAACGAGCCCGCTAACTACCAAGGCTCCAGCTTTCTTTGTAGCATCACCATTTCCAGGGGGAGTTCCCTACCTCGCTCCTCTGGTTTCCCGACTTTGTTCTATGGTTGGAGCTTTTATGCTTAGCCACATCAGAAGGCCTGTTTTTGCACCAGTGTACCTAGTTAATCAGATTGGTTTGCGTCAATGAACTGTTCATTTCTTACTTCCTTAGTTATATCTGCTGAGAACCTGATCAAATGAGGAAAGAATGTGTCCACCTAGTTCACTGGTAAAACAAACAAATAAATAAATAGCTTGAGGCTGATCCCTGTGCTGTCCATCTAATAATGATAAATCTACTTGTAATTACATTGTGAAAGGCAGTTTTTACTCCACTAATTGTGCCCCATGTTAATTTTGCATGATTCTTGTTTCTTAATCATAGTGGCATGTAATGGCATGCCAAATACTTCACTGACATCCACATACACTACATCAATATTGTTGTCTTTATCAAGCGAACTTGTAGCTTCATAAATAACATTTCAATTAGTTGACAAAATCTATTACATCAGCCCATATTGCTCAGCATTAGTTCTCATTTATTTCCTTATTAAGCAGGTCCGGGTCTGCATGTCCTGCTTTACCTCAAAGTCAGATTGACAGGCCTATAAATATGTGGGTTTTTTTCCCCCTACCCTTTTTAATACCCACACACCTACATTCTCTCAGACCTTCAGAACTTTCCCATGTTCTTGGACTTTTCGAAAACCAACATTAAAGTCCCTTAACCAGCTCTTTTTAAGCTCCTGCCTGCAAGATATTTGGCGCTGCTGAGGTAAAAAGGATCCTGCTTCAGTAGCTGCTTTTTTAATAGGCTTAAATAGGCACCATCATTATCTAACTCCCATGCAGCTAGAACAAATGAGATCAAGAAGTCCAAGGCATTAAAAAAACTGTATGAAATATCATGGAAGAATTTTGACCTCTTCTTCCCCAAATGATGCTATTTTCAAAATGCAATTTGGACATCTCCCTATTGTTCAGCATTTTGGGCGTCTATTCAAGTAGTCTCCTGAGTGACTAAAAACATTTTAAGTGCATGTTTTAAATGAAAAACTAATCATGTTCTATAACACTATTAAGAAACCCAGGCTGAAAGACTTGTGGCAACATCTTAAGAACTGGTAATGCCATACCATAAAATTTTAACTGGTCTGGATTTGATTATGAATTGTCCTGGATTCTTGGGCTTCCACCACACTCATTAAACTTGTCCTATACGTGCATTTACATAAAGTAGGTGGCAATCTCCAGTTTGCTAAGTGTCTGGGAATCAGTCACGCCCTTCCTGAAGATAAACTCCCACTGACTTCAAAGACAGCAGGCAACATTTCTCGTTTTATTTCCCTATCTCCAAAAGGAAAGAAAGCCTCTTAGACAAAAGGGAATTTAAACATGTAATGCAGAATATATTAAATTTGTCAGATGCAGCTGAGGTCTAAAATGTAAGAGTTAAAGAAAAGCGAGTACATGAACCTTGAGAGAGACTTGGCAGTTTTCATCCCATTTGTCCTTTTTAAGATCTCATGAGAGCATCTAACAAAATCCTATGTCACGCCAAAAGCAGTTCAAAGCAAGCGCATAGTGAATCAGCTTCTTCAATCACTAAACCACAGAATAAATAACCAAGAGATGCACAAGGATCTGAAGAAGTTCTGGTCACTCCAAGGCTGCCTCAGGCCCCATTGTGCAAGTCATCCCCATTCAGAAGGAAACTTTACACTCAGTGGCATTTAAGCCTGTGATAAAAATTAAGCATGTGCTTGAACACATGATCTCACTCCATGTAATAAGGTGTTCCCAGTAAGCGTGACAGAGCCATTTGAAAGCTTGAGAACATTTTTCTTCCCTATGGAAGGACTCCCTGCATAGGAAAGTGAAATGGTGGGCTAGATTCGCCTCTCACTGTCATCATGGCTAATCTCCAGTGAGTCCACAGTTGTCACAGGGAAAATTAATCCAGGTTTACAGAGATGTAGCAGACAAATACAGTCCACTACGTCTCTCTTTTCCTGTGTTTACAATAACAGACCAATAAATGAGCATTTGTGATCAGATGCCCCCATTTTAATCTGTTTGCTGTGGTATCGTAGGATTTGTTTGCTGGTTTGATGACTTAGTTATTTGTGGATTTACAGATTGCACATGATTAGGCAGCATATTTTGGATTATTTTTTTTCTCTGTTTTGATGTGGACAGGCAATTTTGGCAATTTTGAATTTTAAAGCAAAACCAGAGCACCCTCAGTATTTTTTGATGTAGGTAAGCATCTTCCATTCACAGCCTCCTTGCCTGCTCTGAACTACTTAAAAGAAGTGCTAAAAACCATAAAGGACTGCATAATTTAGGAAAGAGGCTATGAATGGACATCATTGCTACTTCTCACCTACAAAAGTCTGTGGATCTTTAGGGCATCTTCTATTCACTTTCTTGGGTTTTGCTTGAATGGCTGAAAATGGGCCACAGATCATTCACTATGGGTCAACTCTTTCCCATGGTATTTCTCAGTGTTGACAGACTGCTTGAGGGGAGCCCTGCATCCACACCAAGAACACAGCAAGGACTTTGGCCCGTTAATAACAAAGTAAGCGCAGGGATAGATGGATGGATGGATAGATAGATAGATAGATAGATAGATAGATGATTAGGGGACTGGAACACCTCTCTTATGAGGAAAGACTGAGGGAATTGGGTCTGTTTAGTCTGGAAAAGAGACAGCTGAGGGGTGACCTTATTAATGCATACAAATACTTAAAGGGTGGGTGTCAGGAAGATGGGGCCAGGCTCTTTTCAATGGTGCCCGGCAACAGGACAAGAGGTAATGGGCACAAACTTGAGTACAAGAAGTTCCACCTAAACATGAGGAGGAACTTCTTTACTTTGAGGGTGGCAGAGCACTGGAACAGGCTGCCCAGAGAGGTGGTGGAGTCTCCATCTCTGGAGACATTCAAAACCTGCCTGGACGCGTTCCTGTGCAACCTGCTCTAAGGTGACCCTGCTCTGGCAGGGGGGTTGGACTAGATGATCTCCAGAGGTCCCTTCCCACCCTATGATTCTATGATAAAATGCATCTGTTCTCATGGGATTTTTGCATTTTAACTTCAGAAGAAGCGAGCAAAACATAGGCAGAACCCAGGCAAATAAATCCAAAAGCAGCGCCTCCCAGTCTGGTACTTTATATATAGCCCTGGAGAGCTTCAAGTCCACAGGAGCTGTGGGGATTTGCTGTAATATCTCAAGCAGGGCCGATTAGCTCAGTACTTAGCTCAAATGAGAGCCTGAGAAGAATCCAAAAGCTGGTATTCCTGTTGTTCTCATACCTTCCTAGGATTTCCAAAACTGCTAATGCATCCCATCCAGCACAGAGTGCTCGTGGCAGGCACCTAAAAATTCAGCACTTGCAAATACCTGAGCGCTTCTCATCTAGTCAACAAAAACAGAGGAACTTCATCCTTTCCTAGTTTTTAAAGGCCATGAAGAGACATTAACTGCCTTTTCCCGACCTAACTCTTATATAGGTCAGATGCGCACCAGCCCTGAACTAGAAGTCACGTAATCATGTTAGAACAGTGAAGAGCTTGAGCTAATAAACCCAGCCTTTCAAAGAGCTTATTGGTTTGGGCTCGGTGCCATGCTGAGGTTAACAAGGTAAAAACCCGTTTAACAAAGGAGACGTATATTTGACCATCCACAGTCAGGTCAATCATTTAAGATTTAAACATTCCCTCCAGAGGTATTTACCCAGTCAGTGCACGTTGCTTATAGTTGATTCTGTACCTTCTGATGCTGCTTTAAATTATACATCCCAAATGAAATTAGAGTAGAAGAACCCTTCCTATTGCCTTATTGCAGTTGATGATAGCACGTGGGGTCAGCAGACATTCTAAATTCACATGAGAGAAGTCTGTATCACCCGTTACACCCAGACAAAGAAAAGACAGGATCTGGAGCTCAAAATATTAATTCCCTTTCTTTAAGGGGTTAAACAAGAACATTCCCAGTATTTTTCTACATATTGATAACACATGTGTACGTGTGTGTCTATCCGCATTGCATTTTATACGCTGCTTCATTCAAGCCAATATACACTCCAGGTTTTATGGTGTATTTTGGCTCAAGTGTTATTGCTAGGACAGTGTTTACAGCAATATTCATTGTGTCCCGCATAGCCCTGCCCATCAGTCATCCTTATAAAAAAACAGAAGGGGAAATTGGTGGAAAAGGAGCAGAGCTGTTGAATTCAAGTTAGTCATACAAACCAAGCATGCAGACAAGCACAAACGCAATTAGGTTAAAGTAGCCATTTGCCTGTTGATTAAAGAAAAAAAGATACACATGTTGCATTACAGTTTACCTTAAAAATAATATAGGTTTCAACATGTTAGTTTTTTCCTCCCTATTTTCTCTGCGTTAGCGTTTCAAGATGACTGCCGCTCCATACAGATTTATTATATGTATGTGTTTACTCACACATCTCTAAGCCAACAGGAAAAGCAGACCAGCATTCCAAATCTATCATTAAATCTACATGTTGGCACCTACAAAGAGCTACAGGACTTCAATTTTTCTGGATAAGATTGAAGAGATAAATTGAAAGAACAAACAAACAAGCAAGGCACTCTCATCCTTAAAATATACACACAACATGAGAGACACAGACAGTGGGGGTAAAAGGAGATGGCTTGTAAGGTTATTCATTTCCACGTTTGTCGAACAAATTAGGAATAGCTTTAAGAACAGGATAATCTCCGATTCTTTCTAGATTACATAGGGGTCTGCTGACAAACAGCGTGGTTCCAAAGGCACAGTACTGGTTTGACTCTGAAGCGGCATGTGTTATTCCCAATTCGGCTGCTGAAGTGTGATGCAACTTCCAGCCTTTGCCCTGCTTGGATACCCAGACTGTGCTTCACAGATTTTATACTCTCCCTCATGGCAAAGAAGTGCCTCACAGTATCAGGGTGTACCACACTGGATTCCTAATCTTATAATTAGCACCTCTAGATGCTACTGTAAAATAAAGGGTGACGATGACATTGATGAATTATGACTTGTTTTTTCATTCTGCTTTAGTCCAGATCATAAAGAATTAACGTAAAAATCAAACTAGGTTAAGATCTGTGTACCCAGGGGCCCCATACAATTCCCACTGAAGTCAGTAGAACTTGAATGGAAATTGAATGAGGCTCTGAAACTAATTCAACATAGGTGCTTAGGGACTGCTGTGCTGGGGATCACACAAACACCTAGCGCGATAGTCACCCACACGAAATCCATCGGACTACGAATGCAAGCCAATCCACAGAGCTAAGAATACAGATAATGCAGAGAGGGGAAAGAAGTGTTCAATGTAAAAAAGAAAGAAACCAAGGAGTTTCAAAGTAAAAAAGAAACCAAATGTTCTTAGCACATTAAGAGCTATAATGAAATACTGCATCTTGAGTTTGTTGCTGTTTGAAGGAAGCTAGGAAACGAGCAAGAATTCATTATGAAGCTGCTCAAGACTAAAACATGAATCATTGGTTTCTAAAAAAAACCAGTTGTCTAGAGAACAGTGTAGATGAAAATGAATGGAATCTCTTTAAATTACTCTCTGTATAAACTCTTCCACATTCATTCTCTCTGCCATTGATTAGTATCTTTCTGGGATATGGGTTTTTAAATAATTCCAAACCATAGTCTCAGCTTCTGCAATCAAAACGGAAACAGCTCTTGATTCTGCATTTTTAGTCTTCATTTACAGGGAAAAATGTTTTCTGCAGTAAGAAATTTGAACACCTACTGTTCTTACCCATTTACTAGATATCCTCAAAAGTGCATGCTGAAGGCTCAGTAGTCAAATGAGATTAAGATTCTCCCATTACTTTATAAATAGGGGACTTTTGTATGCTATTGCTGCATAATGCAGCGATTAGATCACCTGTGGAAGCCCTCAAGATCATTAAAGTGCTAAGAAGCTGGGACTCCTCTGATCCCAGCATCCCTGACAGTAAAGCAGAAAACCCCAAATCCTAAATAATAAATTGAGAAGATGTCTCTGCACACCCAAGTAGGAATGTGCAGAAGGTAAGCATGGCAGGCAAAACACGGCCTGTTTTGTTTCTACCCTGCCCGGTTTCCTGATAAAAGGAGGCTTGTGTGACCACACTGTGTGTTTCTGTACATCTGACCATTGCACCACCCCCTTTCCAGCAATTTCTGAAGCATCAACCAGTTAGTTATCTTTTCACTTGACAAGAGCCCCATTGAGGGAGATGCAGTACTGAGAGCTGAACTCTTACCAGTCACGGGGTACTTGCCACCACAAAGCAAGAAATTTGCTGTGTTCCAAGAACCAGAAAAACATGACGTCCTCTACTAGTTTGCAATTTGAGTTAATTCCTTATTAGATGTGTGCCTTATCAGGCCAAACAAATCCAACCCAAGAAATCCAACAAGATACAACCCTGTTGAAAAGCTGGTTTCCTCGTCCCACAGCTTGTAGAGTGATACACAATAACACTAAGGGAACCCCTGGGAGTAATATGGAGGGGCTCTGGTAAGAAGCTGTTAAGTGCTGAGAGGCAGAGATTCCTGCCGCTATGGACAGTCTTCAGCAATTCAGACTAAAGGATCAGCCCTTTTAGGCTCCTTCAAGTAGAAGTCCATCCACACTTTCCCTTCTTGAAAAGTCTTTTCAGCCTAAGCCTCCTAATCCACAATGCCCAGAAGGTGGCCTGCCCATGCCCACAGTGGTCCTCCAAGGCTCCCAGCCTGGGTCTCCCTGGCTTCAACAAACCTCCCAAAGAGAGACCGCAACAGTCGCACAAACCTGAACCTTGGCAGAAAGTCTGCCAGCTCTGAGAAACGCAACATATATACACACAACACAGAGCAAACAGCAATGCCAAAGCATGGCACTCGCCTGCATCCTGCCAGCACTGCGATGGCAACAAGAAACGGGACAAATTAGCAAGGGAATGGCTGTTCCTAAGGGCTCCCAGGATCTGACATATGTCAGGTACCTCAGGGCAGACATACCCAGCGCCTCTGACACCTATAGCATCCAGCATAGCACCGTTCTGCTGATTTAGGCAGAGGTACAGCCAGCTGGGAGGGTCCTTATGCCTCTAGTTTTGCAAAAAAAAAGTGATGCTGCATTGGTTGGCAGTTTGTTAACCAAGACTGCTTGAAGGAGCGCAAGAAAGGAAAATTTTCATGAAAACAGAAAACACATACGATTGCCTAAGATCTCAGGCTTCCCATGGAAAAACATTCCACTCATGATTGTTGAAGTGGATTTTACAAGACTTACTGTGATGACATCCAAAATTTATTACAGCTTTTACAACAAGACGGTGTCTACTAAAGAGTGATGTAGTGACAACATTTACTTGGCTGGATTTAGCTTCTTAGGACACATAAATATACTTTTGTACTTTAAGAACAGCCGTGGCTGCCTACTAAATCTTGAATAATACAAGGCAGCTTTGTAGACCTTTAAACACATGCACCAACTTGGTTCTGTCTCCTTCACAAATCTGCTTCCTTACTATCTGCCCAGTCAGTCCCCAAGGTCCTATCCTGCTCGTTTTTTTGTCAACCTCAGCTTTTAAAGTGAAACCATTTGGAAATCACACTTTTAAATTCCTGTGCTTTTTCAGTATGGAATTCATTACTTTTAGAAAGTAGCCAAATTTGTTTCCCCACCTCGCCCAGTTATAAAACAAACTGGAAATCTTATCTCTTTTCCTTCATACATACATGATGAATTTTGCGTGACTATTTTAATTTGAAAACTTATTTACTGGCCATATGTGTAAGAACCCTATCATAAATATAAATCAAATTTTAGAGTTCTGTTAAGCACTGTGTAAGGGGTGTCTTTGGTCTAACAGTTTAAAAAGACAATTTAAAAGGACATTAGAGTAAAATAGGAATAACTAGAAAAAACTTTTAAAAACAAATAGCAATATTTTAGATTGTGGTTTTTTGGGAGCCAGATTTGAAACACCTTAAAGTGTCCTGATTTCCGGAAAACAGCCTGAGTCCAATATTGGAAAATTAGGTCCCTCGCTAGTGCCTCATGCTCGTGTTGTTGACAACTTCAGAGGTAAAAATAATAATTTACCTACAGATTGTGCTTTCTAATATACTGGTTACCAAAACTACATGAGGACTAGGTGATACTTTGCCAAATAACAAGACTGTATTTGAAAAACCTGAATCCAGCCAGGAGCAGCCATAAAACTGGGTAGGAGCCCAGACCTGCTGTCTGTATCTTATGCAGAAAGCTGGCTCAGCTCCTGGTGGCTGCCCCAGCCGGAGGAGCCCAGCAGCATCCCAGCCTGATGCCGACCTTGCCCTTCCCCTGCCATGGGGCTCCTACAGCTTACTCAGTGGGCTTGGGCAGAAATTAGGGTAACTCTTAAGGACCATAGCCACCCAAACTAGCCCTGGCCCTCCCAGCCCCCAGAGAAGCCTAACGCACCAGCCCCACCATGCAAGTAACTCCCAAAGGTCATGTTCCCTGCCCCAAGGCACGGTACTACCCAGACCCAACGCTTATACTTCTGAGAAGGATCGGTCACAAACCCTGGGACCAGTGTTACACATCCAAACCCAGAAATAACTGCACCTGTGAAATAAAAAAAAACCCAAACAGACAAAATCAACTTAAATGCAAGTTTGCCTACATTTTACAATATCCCCTATATGCATCAAAGGGTTCGGACTATATCCATGTTCATTTTTGCTGCTGCTGTTCTTATAAAAACACATTGTTCTTTCCCTGTGACGTTTCTTCATATCTTTGAAAGAATGCCCTCCATTACCACGAAATATTTGGCTTGAATCCTCCTGTGACGAGGAGCCAAGGGTTTAGCTCATGTTTTAAAAACAAAAGAAATATTACTCTAAACATGAAATAAACGAGTGCAACTGTAACAGTAGATGGAGATAGAGCTCCTAGCACAACCTATGAATAATTCCAAGTCCTATTAGAAGTAACACAGCTTTCTGAATTTCCCTAGAAAACAGCATGTCATTATTAGGTTCCAGCTTGACTAAAATGCAAAATGTCACTTTTTTCAGAGAAAAAGCTAAACAAAAGACAATATGTAGTATAGTAACTAAAGTGAAAAGCATATCCACTTACAATCTGAAATAGTGAAAGACAACGGGATACACATAAACACAAAGATATTAAAAGATGGCTCTTACCTCCGTCCCCAGATCCTGAGCCGGCATCTGAGAAAAGAACAGAAAGAAATTTATATTCATGTGCTACAGTGTGACCTGTAAGCATGTAAAGCAAGACTGTTCAATAAAGTGTATTACAGTGTACCTTACGTTTGATGTCATCCCTGGGTAAATTACAGAGATCTAATCTGAACATAGTTCACTCAAGCCATCTTAGTCTCAACTCTTCTTCTTTAAAGTCTCTATATCAGACTAAAATAACGTAAGCCCTGGAGTGCTGTAACATCTTCATAAGCCTCTGCCTCGTTTTGTTGTACTGAGACTGATAAAGCTTTGTTCCCAACAGTTGTGCAAAATTACTTCACTTGGCCACTACTAAACCCTCTCCATCAAAAATAATTTTTTAAACCCATTTGTTTGAGCCCAGACCAATTGGAAATTCATGTCATCATCTTTACAAAACAGTGACATCTCATGAGATCATAACTAGTTGGAATAAACCATTGAAATTATTATTGTTATTCAAAGTCTTTAGATAAATTATTAAAATGCTGTTTTTCTGCAGGTTCTTGCCGAGTTTCAAAATTGAGTCTTTTATTTTTCCTCTGCTCAATGTTTTGTTGGCTGGAATGATGAGAGTCACAAATTTAGAAGGCGCAACATCACGAAATTGCCAAGCCCAGAGCTTCATTACGAAACTTTCTAAGCAAGGCAAAGCACAGAAATGCACACACATGTTGGATTACCAAAAATAGTCCATGAGAGGAGTTTCTTTCGCAGGGAAGGGAGGGAGGTTGTCATCCCATCCTCCCCCTTAGTCGAGAGTTATCCATTTATCAGCATCAAGATTAATAGAAAGAGTTTGGAAAGGCTGCTTTGGGATCCAATTAACCCTATGAACTGTTAGATCTAGTTTACTGACAGCAAGGTCTGGTGGATCTGAACTGGCTTGTACGCGCCATCACTGCTCAAAGATAAAAAAAGGAAAACCTTTATTTAAATAAACCTGTCACACGAATGGCTTAAAACAGTAGATTTACACAGCAAGAGTACATGGGGCAGATGCAAGAGGGGGCTGGAAAAGACAATAGAAAATGATAGTGTGATGCTCCTTCTGTCCTGATGCTTTTTCCCAAATGAGCTACGGAGGAAAGGTAGGTATCTTCCTTACAATGCCCTCATGGCTTTGGGAAGCGCTGCTTTTCCAGGTATGCCAGGTCTCCCCAGCACAAAGAAATGAACGCCTGCTATCACCTGCCTCCTGTAATGAACTACCATATTCTCTGGCTCTTTGGAGGAAAAGGACCTGGCGTCTCTCCTCCTGCCCTTACCCTTCGATGCCCAGAACCCTGCCAGTCACAGCCAGGAGGGCTGCCCGCTGCTGGAATACTCTCAGCAGCCCAGGTCTCTGATGGTCTTGTGCACCCTCTCTCTGCCCCATCCCGCAGGGAAAACCTGAGGTACACGGCTGCTCCCCTCTCCACTGAGCCTCCTCCTTGGGAGAAGGAAAAAGAGGCCAAATGATCAAGATTTCAGGAAAGCCCTTCCCCCACCCCCCACCCCCTGCTCTGTTTCCAAAATCCACAAGGTGTTTCAGCAGACAATGCTTCCAACACAGCCATTGCCCGTGGGCAAGCAAGTTTAAGAAAAGATGTAGCAATGCACTAAAGTTATCCCTTTAATCAAGAAGTTTGAACCAAAAAAGACCAGTTGCTGTGCTGAGAGTTTATTAAGTTGAACAAATCCTACGCCACAATAGGCTTTGTCAGCCTGAGCTCTGTTTAATACCAATTTATAGACAAAAAAATTGCAGTGTATGTCTTTTTCCTCTTGAAAATTGTCAGGGAACAGCTTCACAAAAGAACAACTTTTCCAGGGAAAGAAGTTTATTTTCCTCTCAGGTGTACGAAACACAAAATTACGGCACTGCAAAAAGTTTGTCTAATGCACTTTTTATTGACTCCTCCATCCTCAGCCAAGAAAAAATTCTGCTTTAAGTTTAAAGAACTCTCTCAAGAACAAAGACTTACTCCTCCTGTTCTTTTCAAGTGAGCTTCACTGCCCACCTCTAACAGATACTGAGCACAAAAAGAAAACATTAAAAACTCCTGCACATAAGCAACTCAGTTTTCCTGACTGCTTCTGCTCATTCACCTATCTAGCTGTTTCACAAAAGCAGAGATACAAATAGCTCACGATGCTCAGAGTTAAGCAAAGATGCCTCAAATGCCAGTCAGTTTTCACATACACTCCTTAATGAATTCTTCCAACAAGTCCAGAAAAAACCCCAACCCTGTTGCACAGACTTGTTATTAAATGTGTTTTGGGCCAAATCTTCAGCTGGTAAAAATTAGCAGGGCTCATTACAACCAGTGGTCTGTTGAATCATACCAGCTGGGAATCTGGCCCTACATGCATAAGGAAAAAACCTAAGAAACTGGATTGCAGGCAGTAATGCTCCAGTTCTATCTCTCCAGATTATGGAGAGGTTTGTGGTAATCCAGATGCCCATTTATCAGACATCTGCTCGTTTAATCTGCTTCCAGTTACTTGTTGTAACAGCTCAGAAGTGCATGCATCATATAGGATGATCAGGAGCACAAGATACGTATTCAAAAAAAAAAAAGAAATCAACTTCTGTGCTGCAGTCTTCAAAACAGCATCAAGGGTATACTGTATCATAGACTGTGAGCCTATACTAAGTTATTTACTTATAAGGGAAGGATGGTAGCAACTTCTCATGCCTAAAACTGCAAAGAATTGACCCATAATAAATTCAAAGCAGGGATTCAAATGGCTTTTAGCATCCACAGGTTATTTTATTCAGGGGTATGGCAAGGTCCGCAGGCAGCCTGGAGCGTGTTACACGTACCAGTCGCACACGATCCTTCGGACACCAGGAGTATCTCGCTCTGTTGCTTGCAGGCAGCCTGTTTCAAGTAGCATTCATTCTGGTAGGTGTCACCGTTGGAGCCGCACACGGGCACGTAGTCATTGTTACACTGATGGAAATGGACAGAGAGCAGTGGCATTAGTCACACAAGTGGGGTGGCACAAGCATCCATTTGGGTGCCCCCTCCCCCCCCCACTTCCAGTATTAAAATCCTGGGAAAACAACATAGAGGGAGACACTGCCCTTCCTCTTCACATTTACTGCTACCAGGGAAGAGGGAGGGGGGATTTTTAAAAAGACAAAAGGCAGAGGAGCATAAACCAGACTTGAATGTGTTAGGGAAAAGATTATCCGGAATGGGCAAAGTGTCCAATAGCTGCCCCTAGGGAGGCCTCTCCTTGCGAGAATGAGGAGGGGAGATTCCCCGGGGCAGGAATATGGGCAAGGCAAACATCTCCTCGCATCTGCAATAGCAGCTCATTTGTTTCCATTGGATGGCAACAGACAAATTGTAATGAAGAGGCTCGCTTTTCCCCTCCTCCTGCACATACACACCCTCACTGCTTCAGAGAGAGCCGCCTGCACACACAGAAGTGTCCGTGTGTGTATAACTCTCTATTTAAGTACTTAGCTGTAATTAGAACTGATTGGACAGAGGGAATTTATTTCTGAGAGACCTATGATCCAAACCCATCCCTCTTTCGGCAGAGACATTTCTGTTCCCAGCGAGCTGCGGCTGGGATGCTGTGTGAAGGTCCAAGCTCTCCCCGCAGCGGCAGGCGGGCAGGAGCAGCAGCAGCACCGCCGCCGGCTCAGCCAGCGCGCTGAAGAGCGCAGAAGTTACTCGCACCACGCACCTTGCCGTCACCTCAAACCCCTGCTCAGCTCCCCAAACTGCCCGCTTTGTTCGCTCTACCACTGAAAGATGGCTTTGCCCTCTCTTGTTCATTTTAATAAAAATAATTCCATTTTATATTGAAAATTGGGCAACCTACCGGGTGCAGTTAACATAAGATAATCACACTCCAAGGCTTAGAAATACTTGGATGTACCCTGTACGCGGTAATTATATCAGGGATATGATTATCTCATGATTACTGTACTCCTGGTATGCCTCATTGTTTAATTATAACAAATGGAATGATCACAATTATTATTTAGAAACGCTCACCTCTGCTTAAATCCAAGTGAAAATTAAAAAGAAATCATACTTCCTATTTAGCTGTATTATGCCACAAAGTGTCTGAGGTGTGTTTGTCAGGCACAACGTAAAATGCAGAACTGAAATTCCAGGGATATAAACAACAAATATGCTTCAAAGTGAATGACTACAGAAGCGATTAACACAAACAATTGCATAGATTGCATTAATTGCAGGCCTCCATGCAGAGCAGCTGCCAAGAAATTATTCATAGCTGGTCAGAGTGACATTTTGATTGGGCCAAATCAAATGACATTTTCGTTATACATTGTATTTTCATAAATCTTCCCGAGCTGCTGCCCACCCCCAGAATTCTCTTCCCTTGGAAAGAAAACCAGCAGCCACAACAGTAAAAATCCTCTCCTTCTACTTCTAACTAAGGGCTCCTCCATGCAAAGATTGATTAAAAAGTGTTTCTATGCTATTGTCACCATTATGTTCCAAATCTGAGCAGTGTTTCTAGCAGAAAATGTCAACTTCATCCAGAAGCTCAACAGCAATTGCTGGAGGCTGATCTGGAACACTTAACCAGGACAATGGACACAATCATGTGAATTTTCTACAGCATGAAGGATCAAATCATGCTTGCTTTAGACATGCTATCTGCTTGTCACGGAGGGGACTTTTTGCCAGAGCAATCTGTGCAGAATTTGGCACAAAGTATCTCAACGGGCTCCCTTACATGTAGAAACAATGTTGGATCCTCTTCCCCAGAAACACGGTGGCAAACTCTCTGCTGGTTTCGCCCAGAGCAAGAGGTGATCTTTTACGCAGACTCAGCTGCAGATCTGCAAGGCCAGTCGGCCCTGTCTTACCAGCGTACGGCATCAAGAGAGAAATCCTGATCCACAGAAACGAGCGATGGAGCTGCTATGAGCTAGGCTGAAACTTCTTCCAAAGCTTGGCAATTTTAAAACGCATTTGAAAGACACCAGGGCTCCAGGAAGGATTAACTCTCGTGACAGGCGTTTCCCCATCTCTCCTGTGGCTCCTGCCACACTCGAGCGTGGCTTCAGCCAGCAGGACGGAGGGTACCCCATGATGCGCTCAGCTGGTGCAACCGTTTCTTTCTCAAACTGTGCTGGACCCAGATGCATTTCTTCATCTGCTGACCATTCTTCCCACCTCTGCCTTTGGACAACCCGTATTTGGATGGAAAAGGCAGGAACCTAGGAGCTGCTGCTGAGCCACAGAGAACAACAGGAGCGAGAGCTCCCAGACAGATCCTGCCTTGGCTTTGAGCTGCAATGGCTCTGAAAGCCAATAGGAAACAGTAGTGGAAGTTACCCAGGAAAGAAAACAAGAGGGCTGATGAGAAGGTTGTGACGTTAGTCACCAGGTTACTCGTGACCCGCTAGAGCTAGACTCTTGTACTTGACCACGTTGAATCCAGCATCTGCAGCTCTTCACTGTCATAACATACTTATTGCTAATACTGGAGGATATTAGACCTTGACTGTCATAGTCTCCTCAGTCTAGTAACACATTTTTGGCACTGGTTTAGGGCTCAATAGACCCAGCCCTAGATGTGAGAATGATTGTCCCTCCCTAAAGTAAGGCCTGATCAAGCACTTGGGGAAATTCATGTCAAAACTCACACTAAACCCAGCAGCATAGTGCCATACTGTCCACTTCTTACGCACAGAGGTTTATAAAATACAGCTGTAGAGAAGGGAAATGGACATATCCAATTCAACCAGTATCAGTCAAAGGCTGCCTTCCTCAGCACTAGCAGCCTCGAGTGCCCACTATCACAGCCAGAGACAAACCAGCTTTGCAAGTGTCAGGGTCAGTGCTGTGCACTGAAAGCATAAGGTTTATCTTCTAAATGAAATTATAACCTGCGTAACTCCTCATCCTGCTAACACCGTTAAAAGTTTGACCTCCTCCTACTCTCACGGATTAACTATTCCCAAAATGCCACCTACATCTTGAACCAAGTTGCACGAAAATATATTCCGGAAATATAATATAAAACTGCAAGTTGGCCAGCTGATGTTCCAGCTCCACAAACACTGAAGCTTGTGAGGGATTCAACACACATGAAAACAGGGCTCTTTCCTCACATAAAAAACAATGAGTGTCCACAGTCTTGACGACCAAAGAGAAAAGACATGCCACGTTGATAGAAATACTATGGTTTATTTTTGGATACACTTTATGACATCTAAGAGGGAAGAGAACGCAGGCTGCCAGACCTACGGCTCTGGGCAGACTGAGGTACGGACCCCAGCAAGATGCGTCTCCAACCACAGGCCTCCTGGCACAACTCTGCACCTTCTGGTGGACCCACTGAGCTTGCTTTGGGAGGGAAGGGGTGGTGGTTTCCCCCACGCTCAACCCCACTGCTGGAGCCAGTGCTGGCCCAGTGCCTTCCCTCCCTTCCGACACCAAGGTCTGGGCTTGCCCTGAGCAGGGGACAGGTCTGCATTTACTGATTAGAGTGGGACATGGTGTTTTCCAATACAATACATGTCTCATCGTGAGGAGTCAGTGAATGGGCTACCATTTTGCAGTAAAGTACGACAAGACAGCCAACCAATATGAATCCCTTTCTTAGTACATGCCTGCCTGCTCTCCAGGGATGGAAGCCTAACTCAGGTGTTACAGAGCAGTCTGATCATATTCATCCTTTCAGATAACAATAAATTAATTTTAACTCTACTTGGACAAACATGATGCACCTATGATTCTGGTTTGAAAAAACCCAAACCCAAATTGCAGCAGCCCTGCTCCCCACTTCTGCCACCCCCAGCCCTGGGCTTTTCGACAGTATGGAAGCAAAATTAGCTTTCCGTCCTTGTCTATTCTCTCAAGCTGCAGGTAAAGCCCCTGGCAAATTCTGAAGAAAACATAAAAAGTAATTATAGTGATGAGCAGTCTGCTATTGATTTGCTCACTATCACCCCTGAGAGCTGTCACTGAAACAGGGGACCTGAATTCTGATGGAGGACCCCCTTACTCGTGACATAAGTTACCTGTCTGGCTCTGCCTCACTTGGCCAGCCTCAGACGCCACACTAGAAATTAATTTTCTACTCTGGTGGCATATCTTTTTGGTTTGTCACACTGTCCACTGATGTTACAAGAGAAGCGAACATCCCCCCAGCTCTGCCTGTATCAAAGCAGACGCGTTTGACTACAGAAGCCCCTGGCACCGCACTGCCCTTCACAGCACCAGCACAGGATCAGCCACAGGTAATTTGCCCTCCAAGGTCACAGTCAGCCCTGCGGCTCCACGGAGGGCTCAAATCAAGACAAAGAGCTCCAAGTGTTTACAGGGCCTGATCCAAAGGCCACTGAAACCAAAGATTACTGCTGGTTTCGACTCATTTACTAGCGATCAGGCCCACAACTGCCCAACTCATTCTTTAGATCTCATTTACATATTCATACACCAGTTATCTGATTTCCTTAAATCTGTTTCAGCTGCCCCCTGGAGAAGCACTCAACTCAGCATATAGATAGCTTTCACCTCTCAAAGAAGAGGCAACACAGCCCAAAAAGGTTTACTTAGCTTCATTTACCCTGAATCATCAGGGACTGGCATCCTGTCTTGGGAAAACAGGACTCCCAAAGCCTTCTTCCCTGCCGATAGCAGCATCTGAGTTTGCTCCTTCTAGGCTACGAGTCCACTGCTTTATGCCAAACGGCAACACCAAACTGGGACCAGAGACAAGACCCAAGCGCTCTCTGTGGCTGCTGTAAGTTCCCAATGCTCATGGCACAACATCTATCCTAGCTTGCCACCAACGGGACAAGTCACAGACATTTCACTGCGTTACAGATTTTTCTTAGAAAGAGAAAACAGAACAACCCCTAAATCACTGCACATGCTGAGCCAAGGCAAATGCTCAAAACAGCATTCTTACATTGAATTTTTTATTGCATGCAAACTAGAAATGGAATAAAAAACCCCCATGGTCAGTATAAATTCTCTCCCAACATGGGAAACACAAGCACTTCAGCAAACAACTGTCTTGTTCTTACTACAGAAAATTCCTTCTTTGTTTTAAATGAAGGAATTTATCACTTGGGTTTTTTCTCCGAAGACACGTTTGGCTCTAAAAATATAAACGATACTTGTCATGCTTCAAAGCGAATAGTCTATCAAAGCTCAATAATAAATTAATCATTACAGATGTGCACGATCTTGAACTGTGCACTATTTGGCCTGCTCTACTGTAAACACTCAAATCAGTGTTACAAGTTCCACAACTTCACAGATCCACATCAAAATGCAAGAAACCACAGGGGCATAAACGTATATACAACACGTGCTGGTACATGCTTAAAACTCCTTTAATTTGTTCAGTTTTTATTCAGGTCATTATGTAAAGCACAGCTGTTTTGCGAGTTGGCTAAAACCTATTAAATGGAATCCTTCATAATGAAATCGTCTGACTTTGAGAATGCCTGAGGTTTAGATGTAGCTGCAAGAGGGAGAGAGAAGAAATACAAGGAAAAAACCCTAGTACTCAGTAATAGCCCCCCTAAAACTATATAAAACCTAAAGGAAGTTCATGATTTTGGAACAGAGGGATTGCTCTTTAATCTGATCAGCTGGGCAGATAAACAGGCAGAAGCATTGTCACTATGCAGCCCTTCCTGAAAATATCGCATAAGCACATTACAGATCCATTTCTTTAACTAGATCAGAACTCCGAATACAATAAGCCACGATCTGTATCAGAAATGAATTTAGAAAGGACTCTAAATCCTTGTTAAAAGGGCAGAGACGCAAAATCAGAAATGCACAACCTGAAACTGCAGACCCAAAGGGACATTTAAAGCCATAGCATCTGCATTTTCCCAGAGAAACTTATGTCTTCTTGACACCAGTTGGTTCTCCTGCCAGCTTTTATACAGCCTACCAGGTTTTCCCTCTAACTTCTCTGCACGTAGAGAAATAAATTGCCAAGTGATAGGTTATAAAGGGAGATCCTTGATTTGTATTCTCATTAGTGAATTAGAGAACAAAATATCAATCTTCTTACCTTGAACTGACAGACACAAGTCACACTGTCTCCAATCCTTAAACATTCCCCATCAAATTTACAGGTATTGGTGTCGCAGAGAAAGAGATCATTTTCTCTGTCATCATAACCTCAAATGTAAAGAGGAGAAAAAAAAATAGAATGTCAGCTTTGGTCTAACATGAGGAACAATACAGGATGATTGCGTTTTAATGCACACAGCACAATAACCTTGTTGATGAAATGATACAGTCCAGATTTTCTTTTGTCCTTCCCTGTCCTCAGTTTTCCACTTTTTCTCTTGTTTCTCCCTCAGTCTTTCTATTAATCCTTATTCCTCACAGCCACACACACTTTTTTTCTATTTCACAGACTCTGTTTCCTCAAAAGTCACCCAGTAATTATGCTATTTCATGGCTCTGGGTTGGAAATATCATCAACTTATCCACATCCGATCGCAAATCTGTTGGACAAAAGTCCAAACTGGAATTTCTCCAGCCCATGATGCAACAAAGCCCCCAATAATAAAGACAAACAGGCTGTGTGTTTTCCGTGATGGTCTGTCTGATCCCAATGAAGATTGATCGCCTCTAAGTTAACAGGAGAAGTGCCAGGTTCCCCACAAGCCGCTGAGTGAACCTAGCTCTTTGCCTTCATTTTCTCCAGGAACCAACAGATCTGGCTGAAGATTCAGTTCACGAATACAAGCATGAATTTCAGATTTCGCTAGCTGACTTCCCACTCCAACGGCGTGCAGCAAGGTATTAAACAAAACAGCTACATCAGACTCCAAACCCATTAAGATCCAAATCCATCAATTTGTTTAAAAAAAAATCCTAGCACTCTTAACCATATCACTACATGTTTAAAATTAAGATCTTACAGTGGAAATTCACCCCAATCTAACACATTATGTGCAATGCACGCGTTACCCCAAACAACACTCTTTCCCTTAGAAGGCTATTACAGTTTAATTTCAGAATTACTTTACGTATCAGAGAAGGGCCGACTGCTGACCTACATAAAAAACTCATTATTAAAGGTCAGCCCGAGTGTAAGGAACAAGCACCGGGTCCTCGGTGTCCGTACCCCGATTTGCTCTCAGTCGGGTGCGCACGGGAACAGCCGCCCGCAGGATGCGCACACACGGCCCGGCTCCCGGCTCCCCTCTCCCGCAGACACGCGCCGAGCTGCCCCGTTGAAGTGCGGGAGTTGCGCTCCGGCGGTGTCGGGCAACCCTGCTACGGCGAGCCGCCCGCGGCCGCGGCGCTGCGTACCGGCGGAGGGGGCGCGGCTGCCGCGCCCGGCCCCG
>VYZM01015766.1:0-10043 GCA_013398915.1 Dromas ardeola | reverse complement strand
ATCCCATGCATATGCACGGCCATACATCCCATACATGTGCGCGTCCATACGTGTGCGTGCCCATACATCCCATACATGTGCGCGTCCATACGTGTGCGTGCCCATACATCCCATACGTGTGCGCACCCATGCATGTGCGTGCCCATACATCCCATACATATGCGCGTCCATATGTGTGCGTGCCCATACATCCCATACATGTGCGCGTCCATACGTGTGCGTGCCCATACATCCCATACGTGTGCGCACCCATGCATGTGCGTGCCCATACATCCCATACATATGCGCGTCCATATGTGTGCGTGCCCATACATCCCATACATGTGCGCGCCCATGCATGTGCACGGCCATACATCCCATGCATGTGCACGGCCATACATCCCATACATGTGCGCGTCCATATGTGTGCGTGTCCATGCATGTGCGTGCCCATACATCCCATGCATGTGCGCGTCCATACATGTGGGCGCATCGCCCGCTGGCCGGGGCAGAGCCGCAGGTGGCAGGCTCACCTGCGTGCGCCGGCATTGTCATACGTGACCCCCCCCATGGCACACACGCCCGGGCGCTGCTGAAGTTGCCCGGCCGCCGCGCACCCCGGGTTCCACTTAATCACGCGCGGATGCGACGTTAGGAAAATAAAAGACCATCGCGGCTGCGGGGTCTGGGGCGGGCACACGGCCGCCGAGGTGGCGAGGGAAAGAAAGGAGAACAGCGGGGAGATCGGGGAGAAGAGAGAGAGGGAGATCCCGCCCGGCCTCGGCAGGCAGCGGCCAAGGGCTTGTCGGGCTGCAGCACCATCCCCGCGACGGAGCCGGAGGAAAAATGCACCATCACGGCGGCAGGGAGGTCTGCTCTGCCCCGCAACGCCTAACGCACGCCCGGAGACCGCGGAGCGAGGAAGCCCCGCCGCAGCCTCCCTCCGCCTCCAGCCGCCGCTTTGCCACGGGGCTGCGGGCGCCGCCTCTCCCCGCTGCGCCCTTCGCCGCGGATCCTCCTCCCCTCCTTCTCTTTCCAGGGCTTTAGGTTTGGGAGGTGGCGGCCAGGACGGGCGGTGGGGACTCCACCACCCTCCCGGGGCGGCGGGAGCACAGCAGCGGGGTCCCCTTCCCCCCCTGTCGGTGCTTTGCGGCCAATGCTCGGAGCCGCTCGCCCCGGCCCCAGCCCCGCCGCTGGGCTGGGGGAGGCTCAGCTTCGCCCCCTCCTCCGCGCATCTCCGGGGCCGCGGCCGCTCGCCGCCCGGGGCGTAGCGAAGCCGACAGACACCTGCCAGGTAAACGGGACCCCCTCGCCCCCCGCTCGGCACTTAACGTGCGGTGGGATGGGGCAGCCGGCGCGGCAAGGACGCGTTAGACCGGAAAAGAAAAAAAAAATCGTATCAATTCGTCCAGACGGCAGAAGGGAACCGCTTTCTAGACACGGGCGTTTCCGCCCCCGCGGACGCGGGCAGCCCATGCGATCGGGCCGCTACCCCGGGGAGGCGGGAGCCGCCCGCCGAGCAGCCGGGTCCGTCCCGTCCCGCGGGGCAGAACGACGGGACTCGGGGCTCAGCAGGCAGCCCGCCCCCCCCGCCCCTCCTCTTCCTCTGCCCCCCCTTCTCCCTGCGGGGCACAGCTCGGGAGCCCCGGGGGCTCCGGCGCCGCCGCGGGGCAGCAGCGGTCCCCGGACGGGCAGGGGCGAGCGGCCGGGAACAGTCACGGTTTGCCCGCGGGCCCGGAGACCCCCACATCTGTGTGAGGAGGCTCTGCTGGAAGCCTGCTTTTCCCAAAAAGATGACCTCCTTTTCGACCCCTAAGTTAAAGATTTAAGACTCGCTCTTTAAAAATACTGGCTGACGTATTTGATGCAACCAAGCTTTTGAGGGGTCTCTACAAATGCATACAATGGTACTACTGCTTAGTATGCCTTCATATGGGGGCCCGGTATGTGGGAGCCAAGGAATATTTTATGCTCATATCATTCCTATCTAATAAGACAGGTTTTCTTCTACCTTCTTTCTGCCCCATACATCTACATCTGCTCCCTGCTCTGCCCACCTGCTGCTATTTGTATTGACCTCTTCTACCTACCTGCAGTCCAAAAGCCTTTGCTACAATTAAAAGGGTATCAATTTGCACATTCCAATATGTGCTAAGGCTCTGAGGAAGATCCACACAAATCCCTCTGCCTACTGTTTCCTATTGACTAATCAAACCATTGACTAAGCAGCACCTCGCAGAAAGGAAATAGTAATTTTTACTGCCTGCTAGTGGTTGCACTGAACCTTATCTTTCATCTTCCGTGGGCTTACAAAGCATCTGCCAGCTGAGCACCTGGTGCCAGATCAATTTTTTTCTTTCCCTTTAGCTCTTTATTTCACTTTTTTGTGCCACTCTATTATTCCATTTACTATCATATTCTATTTCCCCCTTCCCCTCTCACCTCTTTCTTTTTGTTTTTAACTTGTTTCTTCTTTCGCATATTCATTATTTGTTGCTTGCTAAAACTCATCTCTCTGCTTGGCTGATCACTGACGTGCCTAAAGGTAAAAAATGTCCTGGCTGGCCAGGTACCACAGTCACACAGCCTCACCAAGGGAATGTCCTGCTCTCTCTTCATTTCTTCTTGCTCCCCCCTTGTTTCTTCTTCCCGCTTCCCTGCTTCCTCTATGTGGTCTCACTGCTCAATTTTCTCCTGGTTGCAGTTACCGTGGCCCACAGTTTCTATTCTCCTTCTCTTTTTCTTCTTTTCATCCACCCTCCTCCCTTCTTCCACCTCAAAGTCCTTTCATTTCCACATAGCTACAGATCATAAAGGCACCACTGCCCTCCTTATTTAGAGACCAGTTTAACCAGACCATACAGAGAATGGAACTGTTAGGCCAGTCTTTCCCAGTCTCGCAGCCAGGCCCTCTCTGATCTGTCTCTTCTGTCACTATAACTCACGCCCAAGATGATACCGCAAGTGTATCCAGCATTCACCGAGTATCATTAAATACAGCAGCAGAAGCCCGGCTATGGCCTGTGTTCTCCCCAGAGTGCTGTATAACACCGCAGCGACCGAGTCTCAGGCACACGGTTCTGACTTACATTTACCCTGCTTTATTTTTCAGCCACTCAGACAACAGGAACTGTCTGGGGAGACAAAGCAGCCCCTCTATTTTTGTACTTGTTTTCTGACTTTGGAATATGGAAGCTCCACCAGAGGTCCTGTAATTGTCACAACATGATGCTTGAACTATGAACCTGGAACTGTCTGAAGGGCAATCTGCGGTATTATGGGTTTTGCTGTGACTAGCGCTGGTATCTTCTTTTAAAAGACTGTCCTCATTGATATGAAAACTTTACTTATAAAAAGAAATTACGATAAAAATACATCTGTCAGTGTTCCGAAAGGGACAGCTAGACCCACCAGCCCCATTTCTCCATTACCCTGTCTAGCAATTTCTTTTGAATTATAGAGACCGAGATACAATGATTTTTTCATGTGGTTCCTAGCTCCAAAGCATACATTCTTCTGCCCTATTAATCCAACACTGTACACACAATCTCTCGGTAACACGTTATTCCCAGCTATACTTTAGCACTTGGGCTAGTTGACACCTGCATCTTGTACTCCCTGATGTTCCCATCCCAACTCACCGCTACACAAAAGCTACTACTTGTAAACCATGCGACGGGTTCACTACCACACCACAGTGTTATGCTAGTGTGATGTACAAATTGTGACCAGCATCTTCTTAGTGAGATACTGGGGACACGTGTGCCCTGTCTCCCCATTCTCCGTGTCCACACCAAATACCAACAGCCATTGGTATGGTTCCTTGTGGTTACATGTTTGGCTCCAGTGCTGGATAAGCAGCAAAAGCGATCCGAATCCTTCTTGGAAGGGCTTGTATGTTATGAGGGGAGACTACATCTCGAGTATTAAAGCTGTTATTTGTGGAGCTTTTCTGAGGCCTGTGCAGCTTTTAGATGCTTATACTATAAGAAACGGGCAGATGAGCAGTCTTGAGGGCAGCTGATACTGATACAGTTTTATCCAATACACATGGTTATGCCACATGTACCAGAGCTCAGATCAGCTCCTAGACGAAAAGCAGCTGGTTGAGATGTTTCAGGTGCTCTGAGGATCTCAAAGTGAGGGCAGGTCTGCTCTGGCTGTGCACTGCACTCCTTGAGCTAGGACTGGGCAGCAGTAGCCAGCAGCTGAGGCCTGGGACCAGACTGCACCTGATCCCAGACCCACGTAGCCACGTCTGTGAGTAATGCCTTCTGTCACTCTGCTTGGCTAGGAGATGTACTAGCGACAAATTATGCAACCTCAGTTATTCACACTTGTATTATATATCTTGGCTGTGCTGCTCTTGGAAGCCTGCAGCTTCCCAAAAGTTTCCCAGAACTTGGGAGAAGCCAACTGGTACAGACAAGTGTAGCAAACCCTCCTCAGCAATACAAGCCACGGGTACACAACACCCGTTCTCTTTCTGCTCTGTCTACTCAAAAACTATAAAGCTGAGTTTGTAGATTCTTATCTTTAAAACACTTTGCGGCTTGTGTCTGATGTCTCTAAAGGGCCTAGGAAGGTGACCTTGGTCAAGAATACCAATGAAAAAAAGGCTTCTTACAGTCCAGCTAATATTCATCAACAACATTTTCCTTAAGCCACTACCAAAAATATGGTATAAGGTTCCACAGCCGCTAAGAACAAATCCCACCAAATGTACAAGGGACATTTGAGTTAGCCTCTTCATTGCTGACATGTTGCCACATGTTTATGAAACACACATGTACAGAATTAAAAAAAAAAAAATCCACTCTGCACAATTCTTGAGAGAATGAGAGCCACACCATGTGGTGATCTACTGCAAGATACCACCAGCAGTGTTAGTTCCTAGAAAAAAAAAAGTGAAAAAAATCTATTTCATCTACAAGAGAGTTGACCAAATAAAGTCCTAGCCAGTATTAGAAAGAATGGAGTGTAGGGGTCACCTATTTTCAATGTAAACTCGTCTTGATAAAAGAGCAGGTCTGATTCCAAAGACCCCAAGAAAAGGCTTGGGAGCCCAGCTGCCAGTTAGAAGACCAAACCCAGAAGGAAAGGAAGTTGCTTGTTCCAGCAGAAGACCAGCAAAGGACACACAAGCTGTATGGACTTGCTGTGTATGAAGCTGGTGTTTCCCCCCCATGGAAGGACAAAGCTTATTTCAGGTCTGTCTATTTTCAGGCCTGGTTTGACCAAAAGTTGGCAGACAGCCTACGCACCCGGTCCTATCAGAAATTTGTGAATCTCAAGCAAATGTTATGATCATCTATTTTTCATGTGTGCAAGAAAAGTACACGTGGCTTCACTCGAACACACAGGCAGTAGAGTACTCTTTGCCTACATGCAATTTTACAGATTTTACACAGCTTTCATCTAAATCACGTATCTCAATGCAAAGCATACCACTCTTGGATATCACATGGATTTTTAATGCTCTGAGGAATCCTTTGGGTCTATAAACAACAAGTAGATTGCATTCATCTACATACTGTCAGACTTTTTTTCCCCCTTACTTGTGAGAAAAATAATGGCTCTTATTCTTCACTTGAACTAGTGTGTAATCCAAGTACAATTCATGGCCCGTTATGAGAAAAGCGTGCTGTATTTTTCATTGTAATTAACTGCTTCAGAGCAAGACTCCTCATGTATAAAGATGAAGAAAGGTCTCAGCTTTTCCTGAAAGACAACTTGCCTTTCAGCAGCGTGTCTCACACTTTGAGTTTTGACTGAAACATTCCACTACTTTGGTGACCTGTTATGCCAAAAAAGCTGTCTTATGTTATGCTTTACTTTCAACGGAATGTGCTGGCACATGCCAAGAAACAGAACAAAGTATTGTAATATATACTGGAACGCTATTTTGTGCTGTTCCACACATGAAATTGATGTCAGAAAAAATTGCACAAAGGGCATGGAAAATGCGAATAACTACTGTGATCCTTTTACCTTCAGTTTTAAATAGATAGATTGAAATACATGGATCCTAAAGATTTATGCATCCATTTATAGTGCATTCTGGAGTTTTAACATTTCATGCAGCTTGTAGGAGGGAGTGTATTATTTATACAAAGTCATGGTTATTCAGCAGTGTTTATTCCTGAAGAGCAACAAAACGACTTCAAGGGAGAAGAAGAAATTCATAACTCTGGTTTACTACCAGGGTTAGCCAACTTAACAGTCTTACTTCTTGACTGATTTACAAAGAGCTTTGCTCCTATGAGCACCTTTGTAGGAGTAGACATTTTGCTACCAGCAGCAGAAATCACCTTCATCTCCCAGGACAGACAGCACTACAATGGATTAAGTGACTTGACAGCTCTTCAGAGAGTCAGATACTGAAAGAGGTGGTGGTGACCTTTACCATTGTGGAGATACTTGAGCTTTATTTTTGCAGCTCTCTTCCCAACACAGTATTGAACGGAGATGCAGAATGAACTGGGGCCTGCAAGGAGAAAACCTATGGCGGCTATTCGTTGATATTATTTCTGTGTGACGACAGTTTCTTGGCCATGCAAACTATTTCTTCTGTCTGCTGCAGTGTAACATGCATCTCTTATTTCCCATTATTTTCCTTCTCTATCTTTGGGCTCTTTTGCCCAGAGTTGGTTTTAAGGCAAAGAGCATGAAAGTGGTATAATGTGAAAGAGTAAGTGCAGCCTTAGCATACCATTGGTCTTTCTTGCTATTCTTCCTAGCTGCTTTACCTCATTGGAATTGTAGTGGTCCTTTTTTTTCCTAGCAGGGAATAAAACTGTTTCAGTGAAAAAGAAAAAAAAAACCTGGAGAAATACAACAGCATTTTCAAATGGCATTTCTCAGTCAACTTCTAGGTTCACCTTCTTGCAGAAGTTACATTCGGCTCACCCCAACTGACCGCATAGTATCCTTCTATCTCGATACGATTCCTGCAGACTACCAAGGAGAACTAATAGGTTAACCGAACAAATCCTAAGCAATCTGACTCATCCAATCCTGTCTCCACGTGTGGAAATGCTGTCAACAGAAACACCTGAACTGTGTCTATCTGTAAAAGCGAGAGGGCCCAACCGCAGACAAATGTACTGCTCAATGTACAGATGTAGGAGCCATTTCTGCTTGTTTTCAGTAGACCCTTGAGGACAAGCTGTTTAACAGATGCAGCAAAGGAGAAGTGCTGTTTCCTGCGAGAGAGGCAGCATTGCTGAAGGCCCACAAAGACACTATACACTCTGATGAAGTACCTCATATGGGTCTTCTGATGTATAGCTAAGAGTAAGAGATCAGAGCAAGGTTACAGCGGTGTTTTCCTCGTACTCTAGCAGGCAGCTGGAGGCTGGGACTGCTCAAGGACAAGAGCTAGTGTCTCTGTGGTTAACAGCTCCTGATAGATTTTCTTTCCATGAATTTCCCATGAACCACAAAAACATATGGCAGCCAGGAGGACCTGTGGTCATGAGCTTCGCTACTGTGTGAGAAGATAACTTTCTTAAACTTGGCACCTGCTAACATCATTTGATACTCCTACTTCATGCATTATGAAACAACATACAATCATTTCGTATTCAGTACCTTGTGCCAGCCCATATCTGTAAGCTCTGCTGCATGTCTCCTGATATATTGCTAAATCATTCTAACAGAGAACAGCCTGTCCATGCTTTCCTTTTGCATATGGATGGAGACCTAGCATCAGCCTCCCCGCTTATGAGAAGCATCAGTGGGCAATGTCTGACCATGGTGTGCGCTGCTGTTATGAGCGTCCCTGCCACAGTAACCGAGCACGTGGTGTGGGTACCAGAGCGTGCACCCACAGACACTGTTTTGGGAACAAAGGGCACTTGTATGCCCCAGGCAAATAGCAAGATATGTATGAACGTGGACTTCAATCCAGCTACTCTGTCACGGTATTGTGCCAAAGTGACTATGCCAGAGCGGTGGTGTGGTCCTGTGCACTAAGCAGTGAAAGGCTGATGGGCAGCCTTCATCTTGTCTGTCTCAGGCCAGAGAATGAAGGGTCATGGGAGCACTTCTGATTGTTCTTGGGAATGGGGCATCAATGAAAATTAAGTATAACAGAAAAAGTGATAAGACTCTTGAAGGATTTGCATAAGAAGGATTCTCACAAATATCAGAAGTCAATATCCTTAGAATTTTTTTACACACACAGAGATGCATAAAAATTCATGATTTAGGTATTATGAAATCAGATTCCATATCTGAGAAGGGAGAGGCCCAGAAGAGCTACGGTTCTGAAAAACAGATCATTTGGCATTTTCTATCTAAGGATCTGAAAGGGATGTTTGTCAATACTGACATTGTACACAACAGACTACCAACAGTTAGCACAGAGATAATGTTCTATGTAAAATTAACAACAGCTAGCACAGAGATGATGTTCTAAGGAAAACTAATATTTAACATATTTAACATATAGCACCGATACTGACAGGTATAGTATTTTATCAAGCCACACCAATCTATCTGATTTGCAAGCTATGATGCATATATGTAACTTTACCTTAAATGAAACAAAACAGCAAAACAGAGAAGCATTGTTGAAACCTGAAAACATTTCACTCCCTATCATGTAATTAATTTTTTATTCAAAATTGCTTGTGTGCAATAGAAACATTTTTTATGATCAGTCAGGCAAAAGTAACTATTATTTAGAAATGATTTGAAGGCATACCAACTCAAAACAGTAAAAAATGCAAATGAAGATGCTTCACTAGCTAAAACATTGACGTCAAGTAATACATATAAATGGTAACTTTAAAAAAAAAACAGCCAAACAAAAAAAAAACATACAAACCAAGACTTGTAAAGTACAGCAAGGAAAGCTCTGTAAAAATAGAGACCTTTGCTGCCTAAAATGGAAAGTTTAATAGCTTCCATTTAAAGAAAGAGGAATTAAAGGTAGAGTGCAGTCCTAAATACCCTTATCTACTCTGAAAATGGTGGCACAGAATCATTTTTCATAGGTCTGTGACACGCATAAACAGAAAGCATCCCCAGTACTCACTGCCCAACACATGAAAATAAAACTGGCTTTTGCATCTACTAATTCTGGGAGACCCAAACTGAAGGTGAGCAAGGTGTCTTTGCACTTGTGATATCTCGTGAACTTGTGAATATACAGAAGTCTATGGGACCTGACAAGATGCATCCCAGAGTCACACAGAATCACAGAATGGTCGGGGTTGGAAGGGACCTTTGCAGATCATCTAGTCCAACCCCCCTGCCAAAGCAGGTTCACCTAGAGCAGGTTGGACAGGAATGCATCCAGGTGGGTTTTTCCAGAGAAGGAGACTCCACAACCTCTCTGGGCAGCCTGTTCCAGTGCTCTGCCACCCTCAAAGTAAAGAAGTTCTTCCTTATATTTAGACAGAATTTCCTGTGTTCCAGTTTGTGCCCATTGCCTCTTGTCCTGTTGCTGGGCACCACTGAAAAGAGTATGGTCCCATCCTCTTGACACCCACCCTTCAGATATTTATAAGCATTGATAAGATCCCCTCTCAGTCTTGTCTTCTCTTCTCCAGGCTAAACAGACCCAGGTGTCTCAGCCTTTCCTCATAAGATAGATGCTCCAGTCCCTTGANCTCTTTTTAATGCACCTCAGGAGACCATTGGCCTTCTTGGCCACAAGGGCACATTTCTGGCTCATGGGCAACTTGTCCACCAGGACTCACAGGTCCCTCTCTGCAGAGCTGCCTTCCAGCAGGGCGACCCCTAACCCGTACTGGGTGGATGGAGTTATTCCTCCCTACGTGCAGGATGCTACACTTGCCCTTGTTGAACTTCATTAGGTTGCTCTCTGCCCAACTCTCCAGCCTGTCCAGGTCTCTCTCTATGGCAGCACAGCCTTCTGGTGTGTCAGCCACTCCTCCCAGTTTTGTATCATCAGCAAACTTGCTGAGGGTACACTCTGTCCCCTCATCCAAGTCATTGATGAATATCTTGAACAATACTGGACCCAGTACTGACCTCTGGAGAACACCGCTAGTTACAGGCCTCCAAATGGATTCTGTGCCACTGATCACAAC
>VYZM01015765.1:132214-159162 GCA_013398915.1 Dromas ardeola | reverse complement strand
TTTTTTTTTTTTTTAAACAGCTTGCTAGACAAATTCTCAGTGACTGACCAAGTGGAAACATGGGATGCCTGTTTAGTTTAAAATCCATTCTGCTCTATTAATCTAGATAGAAGTCTAAAGGTACCCGGTGTTTAATTAATTTAGCTTCCTTTCTAGAGAGCAAGCCTGAAGAAACAAAATTCTGAATAATTAGAGAGGCACACCAAAATAGAAGCAAAATGGACGGAGGGAGTAAAACTAATTAAATATTGCTCCTCTTCAGTGCATTCTCGGGACACACATAATATCAAAATGACAGTTTTTGTTATTTTCCAATTCTTTTTTCCGAAGCATACAGAAGTGAGAAATAGGAACAAGACACACACCTGTGTGATTCTCAAGTACTTGTGTTGGTTTTAACATATTCAGAAGAACACCTTAAATCATGACATATGTATAATAGTTAAAAAGAACAAAACAACCCACGAGAACATGGTTTAACACTGTCTGAGTTGCAGATAGCTTGCTTCTTGTCTTCACAGTTTTTCATGAAAACAGCCTGATGATCACAAAACAAACATGCTATATCAAGCTCCACATGCAGTCACACAATATTTTTTCTATCTATAAGCAAACAAGGTGGGGGGGGGAGCAAAAGTTTCTTGAGAGGCACGTGTGTGGGGAATCTATCTTCCTTCACTGCCACTAGAATCTGCATTCTGAGCAGAGTCTGTGGTGATTACATGATGGGGAGAATATATGTTTATGTTAAGGGAGAGACAGAAAAAAAAAAAAAAAGTGTTCACCAAAACATTCACGTTTAGGATTTGCTGTGAAATCTCTGCAACTTACACATCACCAATTCAGTGACAGCTAACAACAGCAGAAGCACGTTAACAAGACTGTATAAACTGAGTGGATAATGGGAATGCTGTCTAGAATCTCAAGGGAGACAGTATAACTATATCACTGAGATAAATCCACGATTCATGAGAGGAATGCCTTCCCTGCTTTGAAAAACCCATTGCTTCCATGTCATATGCTTGGCATGCTGCTCTGCTGTTCGGTTACAGAAATGTACGTTCATAGCCCTGCCACTATGAACTCTTACCTTTCAAACATGCTGGCAGAGCATAAAGATCCAGTTTTGTTGGAGGAGTCAACAACACAGCAAAAAGGAAGATGTTTCTTTTTTCTGAAAGATAGCAGAGATATCCTGGCTCACATTTGGTGACACGTGAACTAAACAGTACACTTATAACACATCTGGTTACCATTTTATCTACACCAACGAAAAACAGTTCTATACCTTTTTAAAGTGTGTGAAGTCTACAAGAGTTTGTCCAAAGTTTGGTGCATTTGATGGTTTAGGAAGAAAAAGACTAACTGCTTTGGACACTGTAAATAGATTTGCCTCAGGCCTCAGTGTTAGATTCATTTTAATTATTTGGACAATGTCAGTCCAATGACAAAGCTCAAGCTAAGTTTAAAATTCAGATAAGAATAGGAATTGCTTGCTTTCTTCCTTAGTAGATTTTGGGCTTGGTTTTCTTCTTTAAGTCTCGCCAGTGATGTTACAAAGAAGAAATTTTAACTAAGGGATTTAATCTTGTCCAAACTTTCCTTATTAGATACATCTGCCTTTCCTATACTTTATCAAAGCAAATTTGCTACAATTAACAGGAAAGGAAGAAAAAGGACAGAAGCAATCATACATGCCTCCTCAGAACTCAAAAACTAGTTGACAGACGTCAGCTTAGGCACTTCAGAAATATACACACTATCTGTCTACATGGAATATCAGACACTTAAACCCTTGTTTCAAATTCCACTTGCTAGACACCTGCTGCTGCAACCAAAACAGGAAACAACATAGTTTTTAAATATTGCATATATAAATACAGTTACTTTATATCAATGTATTTCATACATAGATTATATCTTCCTTTTTCCCCTCTCTGAAGGAATAAACCTGTCTCCTTTCCAGAAGTACTTGTCAGTACAGAGCCAAGAGAGAAGAAAAAAATTTAAAGTTCAGTTCATTTACTTTTCACCTTGAAGAAGTGGAATGTCAATTAAAAATATAAAATCCAGGAAATCATATCATTTCCCTTTTTTTCAATACAAGCTCCTTTGCTGACACTAATAACAGCTGCCAAATTACAGATCTAAAAGACACCTCTATCTCAAACATCACCTTTTCCAATGAAGAGTAAAACAGGTTCTGAGTGTCTTTAGAAAAACATCCTGTCATTAATTTCCCCATAAGAGATGGTCAGACATCACATGGGCAATCCCCACACAAGAATTAGGAAAAAAACACCAGAATGAAAATTGCAAAGTAAATTGTCTTAAAAATTGACACCAACCAGAAATCAAGATAAAGCAAAAAATCATCACCTGCTCGTAGCTCACTTTCTTCAAAATCTTCTTCAGACAGGACATCACATAAAACTAGCAAAATAACAAGGTCTTCCCAACGCAAAACACTTGTTTACACCCACACACTCATATTCTTTTTACTCCTCTACCTTCTCCAAGGTGTTCTGAAAAAGCCTCAGACTATACCCATTTTATCCTCAAGCACATTACCTTACTCTCAAGATTTTAATTTAATCTACCACATATCTTAAAAAATAGTTCCATTTGGCAATAAAACCCCTCTTCCTCTAGGAAGATCTGGATCTGGTTTTCACTGTTCTTAGATGTCTGATGCCACAATCCTCTTCCAGTAATGAGGATTAATTGGAGCCACCTGCCTATATTTCCTTAGGTGCATGTGTTCATTCTGTCCCAGGCATCAAATAACCTTGTTATACTTGCAGACAAAAAATTTTCAAACTATTAATTTTGCAGTGCTTCAGTATGTATACAAAAACTATTTACACCCAAAGAGCAAAAATTACTTAAAGAACAAAATATTCCCTGTCCTTATAAAACACAAGCTGTAGAAAATCAATGTTTAAACAATTATGATATTAGATTATTTTTAGAAATAATTCTGTGAGCTTTTACCGAAGACTTTTTCCCTTAAATTTTTTCCTTTACTGTTTTTTGGAAGAGACTAAAGGCATATTCATTATATACCTTAATTTCTAGCTGTGAAATCACTTCCTCAAACCACTTTTATTTCACTCCTTAATTGAGGAGATCCTTCCTAAATTGTAAATACCTGGAAAAGGTAAGTCTACCAGATTATTCTTGTATAAGGAGATTTATTTATTTTCACAATACTCTTTTATAGCTTGTCTACCCTTTGGTCAAACGGTTCTTACACAAACAGCGTATAATTTGTACTCTTACAAATTACAGTAAAGGACTACTACAAAATATTAAATAAAAGACACAAATCAATATAATTAGTATTTATGTGCACATTTTAACACATAGAATAAACATAACTAATATAGAATGCTAAAGGAGAAGAGAAGTTTGGAAGATATTTTTCAAGTTGACGGAATAAATATCTTTTTATGTTACCTTGTGTGATATTTTTGGTACTTGAAAGAAACCAGCAACAGATATTTTCCAGAAACATTCAGCAGTGACTTCAAAATTAGAATAAACAATTAACCTACCAAAATAAAATCTCAGCCCCCACCAACAAAGTGAAACCATAACTGTGTGAATATATTAACTAAACATAATGAAATTTTAAATAATTATCAAGATTTAGTAAGATTCAAGGCAAAGGTATGGTTGCACTAACAGAACTGATAAGTAATGATATTTCTATGAATAATGCTGTTTGCTCTATTTATTTTTTGTTAGAATTTTCTGTCCTGATGCCATTTGAGGAGGGTTCTGGTCATAAAGTACATTCTCATATCTATCAGTTCACAAGAAAATGGTGACCTGAAACTTCTTTGGGATAATGAGTAGTTGGATTTTAACAAATATGAGGCAACAAAGTGTAACAGACTGTCTAAAACTTCCAGAGCTGAATAAACAATAAAAGGAGATTCAATAGAAAACCATTATTAAAAATACAAAATTAATTGATATATTTCTATCAGTAATACCTAATAAGCTGCCACAAACTGGGAATAACTAACGAAGACCACATTTTTTTAAAAGAGAGAAAACAATAGATTACCCCCTCCTCAAAGATCTAATAATTCAATTTTAATGCTAAAATAATATAAAGCTAAAGTTATTTTCACCATACATCTTCAAAATGTATGCTTTTTTAGCTTGTGGATTTTAATTATAAATGATGCAATTTTGACAAAAAATTAATTTTTTAAGTGTGTTTTTGTCAGTTAACATGGAATACATATTAAAACTCTGAAAATAATATTAAAATATATTTAATATGAAAGTGTATAAAGCTGGAAACATTTCCTCTTTTCCCCACCCTCATTTTTAATTAAGAAAAAAGATAAATATAATAAAGTTTAATTATTTTTTTATTCATTCTGCAAAATAAAAGACTAGCCTCTATAAACTCTCCCTAAAAATAGGTGAATCGTGTTACTGGTTACTTTTATTAAAAAAGCAGCATATTCCAAGTACGGTATTCAGACCAGCTCTTCTTCAGTGGTGCTTTGATAGAAGTGCTGGCAGCCGACACCCAGCTGGCTCCAAAGCAGGCTAAGTACCCCAGCAGCCTGAATGATGGATGTTTTTGAGGAAGCAACAGGAACATGGAGGAGTTACATAGGGAATTATACCCACAGTAGCTTTCTCCATTTTCTGGCCTCATAATGTGGGCAAACCCACTATGAATCATTTGAGTTTATAAACAGAGCAGGGATCGGTCAATACCTGTTACATTATAACAGGTAGTTTTAATAAAGAAATGTAAGCAAAAGGAGATCTGAAACAACTTCCTGTCAACTTCAGAGGGCAGGGCAATTTCAAGTAAAATCAGTCCAGCATTCCTGATACACTGAAATATTAGGAAAAGGCTGAAAGACACACTTCTCGATGTTTTAGCAAATTGTTTCTCTGAAACTAACAGAAAGCACGTGGTGCAGAAGTGAATGAACTGAACTAAGCAGGATTATTTTTTTAAATCAGAATGGATGAAAATTATTTTGAGCATCAGCAAAGTTTCAGTTCAGGGATCTCAGTAAAGGACCTGGTGTAGGTTTCATAACAGCATCTCTAAAAACAAAGCAAAACCACTTTCTTTTCTGCGTGTGATGCATATTTTGTTTACTGAACATTAAATCTGTCTGCTATTTCCTCCTCATGACCAGTATGGGGAATAAAATACATAATACTTTTATAAGAGGTTATCCAAACAATAAATTGTCCTGTTTCACCACTAAATTACAGCGCAGACTTTTTTTTTCCATTGTTCTCTTAGTACCCTCCTTTGGGACATAAAATTACCGAATGGAATAAATGTCAGCTCTCTGAACAGACACTTAGCAGAGGTTCAGGAGCGCTTAAATTTGAAACCTCTTCCTGAAAAGTCCTTATACTCATTTGCATCCACCTGCAGTTGCTGTCCTTCCTGAGTGCTGTGACTAGTTTGACTGTGGTACTCCAGCAAGAAGAATACCCATTGAAGGTTATTGTAACAATTCATCAAAAGGCAAGTTACACAACTGGAATGTTGCTAATCTTACTCTGAGTTTGCAAAAAAATATTCCAGTGATGCTGAGCTTTAGGTTAAGAAAAAAATAACAAAACACATTTCTATACTTATCTGTTTCCTATTTTACATGTCTGGGTGCCAAACACTACTCTTGTCAAATTTAAGATACCTTTGTGGAACTTAATACCCCTCAAAGCTAACAGCACTTTTCTTTCTTTTTTTTTCTCTTAACATACAGCTGCAGAAAAATTCATCATTGCATGTGTACATGATAAATGTCGAAACAACACTATGCAGTGTATAGAAGTATTTTCATTTACATATGTCAACCTGCATTTGATCAGCTAATACCAGTGAAAAGTAACTCTCAAAAGGATAAAAGGGTTTCTTTTGCTTGATACAGGAACAAGAGTTACAAGAAAAGGGATTTGAACTGAGTATTTCCAAAGACATGGAGGACATTGTCCAATCAGTCACGTTATAACTATATCCCAAAGTCATGGATCCATGTCTTTCTTAGACATCTAGAGATCTAGGTTTTTTTATTCTAGATCTTTACTAGTTTGCCAGTATATAGAAGATGACTACATTTTTCATAGTTTAAACACATAGACTAGTACTAACCAAAAAAAATCCTACACTTGATCAAATAATTACATTTGTGAGAAGTTTTAATTAAAAAAATTAATAAAAATGTATGAGTTTCACTAAAACTTTTATGATGACCTTTTTCAGTCTCTGGAACATTTTCTGTGGAAAACTAGCATTAGAAAGATTAAGGAAGCAGAAACAAAACAAAAAACCACATAGCCCAGAGCAGCTGATTGTCAAGGCATGATGATGTCCACCAGTGATGTCAGAAATTCAAATTAAAATTCCGCTCTGACTCAGTGACAGTTAAAGTCCTTATTGTCTCAGCAAGTGAGAGCCATGTCTCATCTGTGGTTGGAAGGAGACCAATTCTTTCTCATTGGAATTCAAATTATTTGATAAAACAGTAATGTTTCATTGTTTTTCCAGATATTTTTATTATGGATAGTCAGACAGGCATGTCTAACATTCCTCTCAACTCTGAATCCTTAGATAGGGACAAAAAAAGTGAGCTAAATTGAAAAAGCACTAAGAATCTTTTAAAAACCAAATCACTGGATGATGAACAGCAGGGGGCAACCAGAGACTCATTAGTGACACTATTTCCAGACAGAGTTTGAAGTTGAATTTTAGAAAGAAAAAAAAAATAAAATCGTCCTAGTTGCTTTGACAGACAAAATTGGGCTGAAAGCCTCTTTGAAAAGCACTTTTACAGGATTTCTAGCACTGTGATATTGGCTAGTAATTTAATACATCTCAAAGTATTTATCGCCTTCAAACTCCTATGGATAATTTAAAGGAAAGGAATAAGAGTGAAGATAAAATAAGAGTATAACTAAAAAAATATTCCCAAATCCAAAAATACTTTTTGTCTCAAATAACTATTTTTGGCACAAATTTGTTCTAGTTTAGTCTTGCCACAATGAAATCAGAAAATAGGTATGAAGTCATATTAGTTCTATCAGTCCTGAACAAGGCTAAGCTCTGAGGTTAGCAACAGAATGGGCAATATTTTTCCAACATTTTCTTTCTTTTCTACTACATATGATTCTTCATACCTTTGTTTTCAATTTTATTCGTACTCTCTTTTCAGACTATAAACTCATCATTTAAGCACTAGAAGGAACTAAGATTTCTTTCATAGATTAAGAAAATTCTTTATTTGATATGTGCCATTTCACTCAAAAAACATTTCTTCTTCAAATGGAATAATTGTTCCAGCACTATGATTCAAAGACTCCTCCTGTAGTTACTCAAGTGGCTGTAGAACTAATGTTTCTACATTAGTGGTTGTAGTTACTCAAGTGGTCTTCAGAACTAATTCAGGAAAGCTGCTTTGAACCTTCCCTTTGTCTTGTTTTCCTCTATCTGGAATGCAACAGGGCTTTCAGACAAGTCTTGAAGGAGGTATTTGACTAATTAGAGACCTGACACTGTATACAAGATAAGTGATACAGAATGTCAGCAACAGAAATAGGAGGATATTAATACAGCTCAAATCAAGGTATCTAGAAGGGGAAGTCTGCCTGAAGGAGTTACATCCTGCATAGCAATTTGAAAAAGAAAATGTATACAAGTGTCATGAATAGTAAGAATTGTGACTCTGCATTTAGCATTTCTACTGCCTTCTGGATTATGTGGGTAGCTTTGAGAATTTGAGATTGCAGTTTGAATTGCAACCTCATCACCACTAGAATTGGAGTCCTGCCCTTAGATCCAGTTTTTCATCTAGAAAACTAGATATTTTTTGCAAACTAAGCCATGCTTGAATCTAAAGAAGAAAAAGCTTTTTCAAAGGCAGATGTTTTTTAAAAAAATTAATCTAGCTGAAAACTAGAAATCTTGTGAATTGCCTTTCCAGAATAGTTTTGAAAGAAGCATTTTTTCCATAGTTTTCTTTCACTTATCATTGTGCCTCATTTCAGAATTACCCCATTAAGTGTATTCTACCAAATCAAAATTTATTTATTACTCTAGTGTAAATCAGAGTTATAATATAATTTTTTTTTAATACTTTCTCTTTCAGAAAAAATTATCTGTGTCTCTCTGTCTATCTCCATATATGCACACAATTCTGCAAAGCCACGCAAAGGCATTTTAAGAAAAAAAATCAGGATTTAGGTGTTTACTACAAAGCAAGAAACAAGTTATCTCCCTTGGCTAAGATTATTTTGAATGTGATCAAATCTTTGATGTATTTTCAAAATACTCATTTAATCATGGTCAGTCTGGGGACTAGTATAAAACTTGAAGCCAATTCAAAATTGATAGAAAAAAAAGGCTTGGATAAATACTGTAGTAGACAATGAAAAACTTCATCATGGTCTTGAAGCAATATCTTCATTTGAGCAAAAAGCTTATGAACCACTAACCACTGACAAAACATTAATTTATTTTTATTTTAAACTAGTTTTGTAAAACCTTGAGAAGCAAGAGTTATGCACATGCTGAATGCTTTTGAAAGTGGTCTTGATATATGATTGGCTTCCATTGGGAAAACCACATAAATAGCAGACAAAGCCAGGTGTCTATACCTCATTGAGTTTATATCTCGTGGAAGATTTTGGAACATAGTTTGTGCCTGAGATAGTTATTCATATTAACCGAATGTAGGATCACTAGAAATATCTACTTACTTGTAAAAAAAAATCTTTGAAGATGAAGTGAGAATTTTACAAGTCATTCATTATTTTTCCCCAGTTTTCTGCTGTTCTCAGAAATGAAACAAGCTAACACAAACAACAAAAGTCCTAGCACATAATGATGGATATACTGCTTGTAGATCGATAGTTAGGACTGAATTAACTTGTATGTTAAAGTTCAAACAGAAGGATGGCTAGCAATCTTTTCTGTTTCCAAGTTTCATTATTTTTACAGCATAATGCAAGTCAAAGTATTTTGAATCTTAAATGAGGCTACTAGAGTTAATTCTCTAGGAATACAAAAATTAAACAGTGTGAGAATTTTAGATAGGAAAGAAAATCATGAGAATGCTTACCAAATCCCTATTGTATTCAAATGTACTGTTCACATGAGTATGCAAAAGATGTGAATTTAAAATACAGACTGCAGCTTGAGATGAATCTAATTAGAAATATTTCATTTTCCAAAGAGCCTTCTGGGATCCAAAATTTTTTTTTCACTATGAATCAAGGGAAAGGTTCATCACAAAAAATTCTGATCTGTGAATCACTTTCTCGTCTGTGAATCATGAGGAATAAAAATACAGTCTTCTATGGAAATCAAGAAGCAATCAAAGTTACAATGTTAAAAACCGTCTTAAAAGATATTTGAGAACAGCTAAGTGTTGAAAACGAGGTAGTGCTGACACACATAAGAAACAGAGCAGAAATAATGTAACTCTTGCACACTTAAGTAGTTTTACAGAGGTACAGTCAAATGTGACAACTTTCAAGTCTTCATCCACTGTCTGATGTTTCTGATTGGAAGACAAAATTTCATGTAAAATGCTAGCACTAGTGTAACTCTCCTGCTTAAGGACAATGCCAAACACAGCCATGGCACATTTTCATTTTCTATTGGTATTTTCAAGTGCCTTTGGTGCTGGCAAACACTGTCAATGTCATGACTCAGGAATTCATAATTCTCTGGGGAGACGAAATGTGGGTCCAGCCCTTGGGGTTCCAACTGCCTTATTGTTTCATCTTCCATTCAAATATAATTTTGATGCCAGAAATATACACATGTGAGAGTGAGCCAGAGAGAGAGACAGTGCCTAGGTGTGTATGTGGATATGAAAGACGGGGAAAGAGAAAAAGTAGAAAGAAAAGGAAAAGAGAGGTGTGACATGCAAGGGAGTGGGGGATAGTGGGTTTATCTATATCATATAATACATAAATATATATCAATTGAAGTATCCATATAGAATCTGAATATCGTCTATCTGAATTGTAACAAAGACTTGTTTTACTAAATTATTATTATTTTTTAATTTGACAAAACCCAAGGTTGTATGTCTGAACCAGATTCTTGACTGGAGTAAATTTTCTTCTGTGGCAATACACTGATTTACAGTAAATTAGAATATCCTCAACTACACTATCATTCTATTATCTCCCTTCAAATGACTGCACTAATTTTCAAACCTTTTGCTATCACACTTTCCACAAATATGATTCATATTTGGCTTTCTTCTGAAACAGAATTCAAGAATTGATTAAGACTGTCTTAGCATGTCTGATATTGGTACAAAACCAATGATAATCATCCAGCAGAGAAATCAGAATTTTAGTCTTGAGACTGTACAGCTTTAATGGAGGAAATACTGTCAAAAAAACCAAATCAAAATACCAAAAAACAAACAAAAAAAACCCCCACAATATAAAGTCACCTGTCTTCCAGATGCAGGAAAACATGGGAGGCTATCCCTGACTTAAATCAAAAAAATTGATTTATGCATTTTAGTCTCTAATTCTGAAGTGATTAGGGTTACACAATCTGGGGAGAAAAATTTTCCCCAAACTTAAATGTTAAAAATATTCATTAATGTCTTACTAAGTAATACCTAGCCAATTAACTAACATCTATCTGAATCTTCCAATCACATATTAAGCGGGTCACTTTTCAGTCTACCCTTTGTAGACATGAAGAGGAACTCATCACACATCCTTTTTAGAAAAAACTTAGATACTTTTAACTAAAGACTAAAGGTAAAGATTTAACTACTCTCTACTAGATTTTTTTCTAGAATAAGGCAACTTCTGCCAGCAGTACTTCATAAGTCCAACTTGTAAGCCATTCATCACTCTTGTTCTTCTCCCCTGTGCTTCTCTCAGTTTATCTGCTTGTTGTTATAAAACCACATCCCAGTTGTAGAATAAGTCCTTCTGATTTGCAGTCTCATTCTGTACTTAATATTACGTCCTTCCTCTCTTTAGAAATCCTTCTTATGGAAGCCCATCTTCCTGATTAAGCTTGCATTTTTAATCTATTGCTATTATTGTGCTCCACTTTTATATTCATTTGCAGAGAATTATTAACTTGATACTTTTTGATAGTTTCACCCATATACCTACTTACAAATGTTTCATTCCCTTTACTCAGACACATCTTTCACATAGGACCACCTATGTTCTATTAGTGTTTATAAAAAAAAATGCCTTCAGCATTGTCCTCAATTTATTGGTAGGCTGTGACTGTTTACAATGCTCTTTCAGCAGGCATTTTCCTCTTGCCAGAAGGCCATATCCTTCAGGTGTTAGACACCTGAAATAAGATGCATCAGTCTTATTCACTCTTACCATGATACTACTTTGTTCTATTCCCCTTTTTATCTTTATTTGAAGGTTTTTAACAGGTCTGCTTCTCTCTTCCTTCTAAGCTTCAGAGAAAACATAAATATTTTTGTCATGCAGTAAAAAGCTTTCTTTTCTCCCTACCTGTCTTTTTTGTATCTCTGATTTAGGCCATCAAGTCTCTGAGAGGCCAATTAAGCTTTGTTTATGCACTAAGACTTCTAGTCGTTATTGTTTGTTCTCGATACACTTTGTGCTAGTGTATAGATTTCTAATACATCTGGCAAGTTCACCCATTTTTTTTTCCTATGAGCTATACAATAATGTCAAAAATATTATTATCTTAAAATATGAAAGAATTTGTAGTTGCTTACCCAGCAACCACCAGCCTGATGCAGCTAAAATTCCTTGCATATGGCTCTATCTTTTGGTCTTGGCATCATTGTATTGTGACTTTTCATCATAAATCAATTTATTTGGTTTATGTTACAGCAATCTCTTACATACCAGTCTCCTTGAAACAGGTCAAACACAAAAATTCTACTTTGATAGGACAGCAAAAGGTATGTGTGGCTAAGAATGCGTGCATTCCTATGTATATAACTTACAGATATATACAGATACAATAGCTTACAGAAATATTACTTGTTCTAGGGATACTTCTTAATTACCTTTCATTCACCCTGGTTCCTTTAAGAAGCACTTTTCTATTAAAGCAGGAATATAGTCTCTAGTCAGCCCTAAAGACACATGACATTTGTGAATTTGGTTTGATGTATTTGAATACCTCAAGCATCATAACTATGTGTCATATCTCAATATAATGTCTTTTGAACATTCTGTGTTTGAAACTATCATAGTTGTCTGAACTTCTGTTCATTTACCTTAAAACTTACAATGTATATCATCTTTGTCATCTTTCATCTCCATATTCTTTTCTATCCTTTTGTGTACACTCTGTGCAATTCTGTTTCTGCAGTAAATTAACTCTGGAAAAAAAAAAAGTATTTTTTTCATTAGGACAGGGTGAACGCTGAAAAACATTTTCTACAGATACTTACTCAATTTTACATAGAAGTTTTATTTGTCTGTACTTCTGCTTGTTACCCACAAGTATTCTCGGAAAAAAGCTGCCAGCCATAAAATAATCAATCATAAAACCCAAACATTAACTGAGTATGGGATTCAAAGATTTTATAAAGCAGTAAGAGTGCAGGCATATGGTGATGAGATATTGCAGATAATCGATCACAACTGGCATTCCCTCCGGCACGGCCCTGAGGGCACTGACAGGCCTGACTGCCCCTGCCAGCCTCCCCAGGGCCCCCCCACCCTGCCCAAGACCCCATGTCAGAAAACATAAATATTGCCCCATGTCAGCCCGCCGGCACCTCAGCAACGCCACAGCGGGGCCGGTCTCCAGCTCCACACAGCCCTGCCTTGGCCTTGGCCTTGGCCTGGCTGAGCCAGGCCCTCAGCCCGACCTGGCCTTGTCCTGTCCACAGGGAGGTGTCCAATGCCTGGCGCTGGGGCTGCCCTTCCAGCTGTCCTGCTCATGGCTGGGTGCTGGGATGCGCCTGGGGGATCGCTATGGGGATCCCTATGGGGGCCCACAGGGAGCCCTGGCATCTTCCCCTCAGGTGTTGTCTAAGGTGTCCGGACCGGAGCTATGTAGAGCAGCAATTTTCTGGCTTTCCATCACAGAGGCACAGCTGCAAGGTGACAAGGATGCTTTGAACTTCAGGAAACCTTCCCTTGTTTGTGTCACTCCAGCCACTGTGCTGACGTTTTTCTCTGTGCGTATACACTGTTCGTTGCTGTGATGAACAGAGCAATCTCTTTTCCTAAGGCTAGAGAAAAACGTGTCTATGGGAAGGAAATTGTTTCAGTCCTCAGGTTCCAAGCATGTTGATTTTGAGGAAAATCTTTTTTTTCATGGATTTTCTGAACCCCAATAAGGAGACTGTGCTAAGGGTCTGGATGAGAGGTTGATGCAGACAGATTTCTGGGCAGGCACAAATGCACTTCAAGACCACTTCAATTCGTCAGTACAGTCCTGAAGAGCATTTTAATGTGGCTGTTCCTGGAATTCCAAACACAAGCTGTGAACAGCATATCTAATGTTAGCTTCTAAAAAGCTAATAAAACAGACCATGAAGATTTTTGCGCAACGCAGCTAACTTCTGCAGCAGGTCCCTAGTTTCACTGGCTTTAGCACTGTTACAGGTGGACCTGTTTTTGCAGGAACAGACTGATCTGAAGCAATTTCTCTGTTTCATCAGCCTTTTGAAAGCTTCATTCAATGTGCAGATATGAGAGTGAATTACATTTTCCACCTATCTTCCAAAAAAATATAATGAAGCCCATGCAAACAAAAACTGGATGGGATGAAAGGAGGAATGAAAGCTCCTGTTTTGAGTTTTCTTTCACTTCTGATAACTTTATAGTGGCGGGGCTTTTCTCTCTGACTCACTTATTAAGGAGAAGTAGAGGCTGGAGAGAAAACAAATGCTAAAGAGGAACTGCAATGATTGCTTTCTTTCAACAGAGAGCAGTTTGGAGGAGAGAGTCAGGAGCACGTGCAGACATCCCAAACATGCCCCTTTGCCTTTCCAAGAACTGAGGAGGGGGTGTAGCTGGAAAGCTGTGCAGGTCCCAGTACCAAGACCAATTTGCATGGCCAAAGGCAGATATGGACAGAAGGTAACAGATATTCAAGCCCACTTATTGACTAAATAATCAGTTTCTAGTTGTCAGAAGAAAAATCCCATTGTATAGAAAGGCGAAATTTGGGCTGGCAAATGGTCACATCAGCTCATATTAGAGGAATGGATATACTTTTTCAGGAGGAGCAATCAACCTAAATTGTATTTTAAAGACAAGCAATTAAGCAGTGAAATAAGGTGGGGTTTTTTTTCTATCATAATTTAATAGTAACCAGGGGTTTCCTACTCTCTTACGTCCTACTAAACAAAGCATATACTATTACCCATTCTATTCCACTCTAACAATCACAATGTCTCAAAGGAAGATCTGTATGTTATTTATTCTTTCCTTATACGTGGTAGCCAATTGCTAACCAAACACTCCCAGTCTACAGCTCTTACTCTCACATGTGCATCCTGTTCCACTTGTGCATTCCTGCAATTTCTGTTTCATCATCCTTCCATTGCAAACTGACAGCCTTTGCTTGGGATTTAACCCTTTATCTACTAATATTTCACTGTCCTGTCACATTTAGATTATTCTTCTTCTTTACAATAAGCTTTCACTGTGATGGAATAAATATGTTTCCTCAATGAAGCAGTTACAATTTTGGCACAGGTTATATTTGGAAATTCTCTATACTCTGTGGAGTAAGTGCTGCAATTTTCAGAATTTTAGATGAAATTACTTGTTTCCCAGAGGTAGGTTAGGCTCATACTTGTCTTGTGATTGTTTCCAAGCCTTCCTGCATTCTGACTGTCAGGTCCTGGAACATATGCCCCTTCTAGGAGTTCAGTTGGAGACATTACAGAGTTCAGCCAGCTGAGTCCAAGGTCGACTCCTTTGCTGATAAGAGCTGTTGTGAAGAAAGCAAGAAGCGTGGACCTGCCCCTCCTTTCCCTTAGGAGCTGCTTGTAAGCTGAGAATTTAGCACCGGCCCAACCTGTGCCACATTGCAGCTGTGGAGTAGCTATGCGTGTGCCCAGTCTCGTACCTCCATGAATATGACCCAGACTTGATGGTTTATCTTTGTGGTTTGGCCTTGGATCTGCCTCACTGCTGCAGACTTGCTGATCAGTCTCTGGACTCAGCCCTGACCCAGGCTTGCGGCTCTGCAACCTGCCTTTTTGTTGGTGAGGTCACCGCTTACACTTACACTATTGTCATGCTCAGCTCACAGGTCACCTTTCCTTCCAGAGCAGAACCATGTTTCCTGTCTTCCAAAGCAGAACTATGATGAAGATTTTTTCCTGTGACTTCTACACATATTTAAATATATTTTTGAAGGTGACATTACTAATTTATCAACAAAAATGTCCACTACCTTCAGTTCCTGTCTGTAAATGAGGAATTTAATTAAGAGGGAATCGATCTAACGGAACTTAGTGAAAGCAAACTCTCCATCTCAGTGTGGTGATGTCCACAGAAGTAATTAATGGCAGTTTAGTAGCTTAAAAAGGAGTAAGTCAGTGAAAAGGTCTTTGGCCTGCAATAGCAAGGAATCATATCAAATGCCTTCCTAAAGTCCAAAAAGGTTAGATCTAGTTAATTTCACTTGTCTAGAGAATCAGTTATGTCATCAAGTTATCTTATCTGAGAAGGCACCTTATCAGATATTAATCCTCCAGAGGACTAATATAATGTCTTATACCTTAAAAATCAGTGATGCTTGAGAGGTACAAACTGTTTCTTTAACTTTTTCCACATGTTCTTCAAAGTCATGCAATGCTGTATATGTTTTCTGAAAAGCACAAGGTTGGAATTGTCCCAGTGGCTCTAGGGACAGCACAGGAGAATACACTTCTCTCACCATTGCTCATTTTGGCCTAAGTTGTCCACAGTCAAAGTGTTAAACCTATCTGCCCCATCACTAGAGTTTCTGAATATCAGTTATGAGTTTAGCTTTCCCTCCATCACTCTGCTTAGTACTTAATCTCTCCTGCACCTATCTCATTAGCCTTACCGATCTGTGGAGTTTCTGGAAAAAGTCATTCATAACTCTTGCTCCAGAGAAACCACGTTTTAGCTAATACAGAATAACCAATTATTTATGTTGGAAGAAGAATTATATACCTAAACAGAAGCATACAACCATCCAAGTATCTGAATGGTGTTCCAAGACATAAGAATTCCAGTTATGGCTCCTGCTTAAGCAGCAGATTTCATATCTGATCTTGCTAGAGTTTCTCATCTGCAAGGTGAAGGTAACAATATTTCTCCAGCTCATAGAGGCAAGGAGTTTAGATACATTAGAGCACTCATTATAGGGGTAAGGGTATTATAAGCAAGCGAGGTACTTGCTCTTTATAACTTATTTCATAAGTAGGAACAGACTCGACTAAACAGAGCAATAAAGCTGATTATTACAATCACACCATATAGGTCCTTTTTTTTCTTTCTTGTCCTCGTTTTTCACAATGCCTACTTTACTCAGTTATTTATGTAAGGGGACTAAGAGCAGAGGGCAGGGGACTAAGAGCCTCTACACAGATGTGCAAAATAATAAATTAGTCATGGTTGAAACCACCTATGGATAAATGAAATTATTGACCAGCAGTGGTTGCCTGACCTGTATCCATCAAAATGTCAAACCATGTATATGGAGATGGCAGGGACGCACCCTAGAAAAGAATAAGGAATGCATAAATCTCTGATGCTGCTCCATGCTGCTTCAGGTAATTGTGGCATAGTATGCCTTACAATACTGTACACGTCACCAAAAATGGATTAAAAGCAGCACTATCTCATTGATTATTTGTTTTTAAAGCAGATATCCTATTAGCTACTAAATAATATATCCTCACATTCTACTGTAAATAGTTTGGATTAAACAAGTGGTTTATGACAGACTTTCTGCTCTGAAGTCTTATCATTCAATAGTTCTGCAGAATTTAAACAACGCAAATAGTACTGAATAAAGAATTTTTATCAAACCTAAAAAATTAAGGTGAAAGTGATAGCCCTACTCCAAAATTACAAAGAGTGGTTCAAAAATTTAACTTAAATAGTCTTTTTTTTCCCCTGTAAATGCATTCTATAAATGATTCCTGTAATATTCTATTAATGTTTGTAATATTATGTTGGTTTAATCTATATTATATTCTGTAGGGCTTTTCGGTACAATAGTGTTATTAACAGGTAATATCAATATCCCTAGGTCATCAAGGGTAGCTTCTACCTTTACCAAAAAGAATATTGAAAACACACTATATAGCCCAAACTTAACTATTTCCTTGTTATTTTTATTGGTAACTCGAATTACAGTTGCCAGAGATTACATAAAATACAGCTTTTTTTCCAGCTGTTCCTTATCTCTGCAATATTAATAGCAGAATTTGTTTCTATCTGCTCTATACGTAGCAAACATTCACAAAGCTCTTCATTTACATTTTTAGCATATTGAATCTTAAATTTACAAATTTACAAATTTTCAAGGCTGTTGCTAGAATTCCCACACCTTATTGTCAAAGAGCATGGAATTCAACAGAAAATTTTCCATTTATTTCAGTGAAGTAGGGCTCAAAGTCCTTATCTTGTTAAGTATCATCCCTGCCATGTACTAGAATAAATTTATGTAGAAAGGAAGGGACTTTTCGTATTTATGAGGTTCTTCATTTGGGTAAGCCTGGAATAGAGGAGTTAAATTATAAGAGATCCTTTGGAATTTTTGAGATGTGGAAAGGAGAATACCATTACAATTTTAGTTTTGCCTACTATTCAAGAAGGTCCACTTTCTTGAATTTAGACATCTGACTTCATTGAATTAACCTCCCTTTAAAATGTTTTTTAAAGAAAAAAAATCCCAATTCTAAAAGCTTCGTGCATAGCACATTGATTCAATTTTCTGCTTTTATATTTAATTTGATTTTCTGATTTTACATTTTATATTTTCTGCTTTTATATTTTAGTATGATGTTCTGGTATTGGATCTAAAAGACTATAAACAGATAGATGGACAGACACTGAAGAAACAAAATTAATATTAGCTCAACCTGGCCCTTTATAGCTATTTAAAACCAAAACTCCATTAAAATAAATATTAAACATTGATCAGTAGAGTACCATACACCAGGCAAATTACATTACTAACTTTACCTCCCAGTGCCTTTGCCAGATTTTAAAACTATGGTTCTTTAATATCAGTTATTTGTGACTGAAATTAACTGACACAATTTCGGTTACTTAAAAGCCATTTTGATAATAAAACACGATGTGATCTGGGGAGGTTGTGTGTATACATCTGACTGTGGACCTATGTAGGTCTCTTTTTCATTCCTTCATGAGTAACTGGGTATCTATCTTATATTCATGGATAATGTATTGACATTTTCTTGAATTTTAGCTTGATGTAGCTTGATATGAGAATCTCATTATATACCCTTGGTTAATCTTCTGCTTATAAATATGTAGTCATCTAGTCAGGGTGCAGAAACAACACCATTAGGCTTAGGTGATCTGTTGCATGCTGCAAATAGCAAATACCAAAAAGGGAATACACAAAGCCAGCAGTTTACAAATAAGCTCCAGTGAAAATTATTCTTTCATACCTCTCAGTGAGTACCTCTGAATGTCAAAGATAATAGAAAAAAAAACCTCCAAATCAGCTCATGAGTGATTCATTAATAATAGAATAATGTGAATTAATAATGGATAATATTGACAATAAATGCTTCAAACATTCCTAGTTACCTTTTGCAGACCTACAAGCCAAAGCTGCTTTCAGTCTGTCACCCCTGTGCTCTCTGACTGTAGTCCTCTACTTCCTCCACTCTGAAGGAAGCCTGAAAGCCTGACTGATTCTCCTGCTTTCAGGTGGTCCCCGTGGTACAGGAGTACATGGGAGAATTTAGTGAAACCTATGGGGTTCATAGTCTTACAGAACTTTTTTCCAGGAGCTATGATCTCATAAGCCTTACACTTCATTACAAGGGAGGGAGGGAAACAAAGAGAATAATAATGTGAGAAAAAAAAAACCAAACCCTTGTCTAGTAGCTGCAAGGAACAGATGAATCTAAAAATGCAGGGAAGGAGGAACAGGAGCAATAGCAGCCATTGCTTAGTTATGTGATTGAGTCAGTAATAGACAATAGGACAGATGTCCATAGGAAGAATTTGAGCAGAAATCAGATGATCAGGAAACAAGGTGTCTGATATGTTAGGACTAAAGCATCAACAAAAAGTGCTAGCGAATGTGGTAAACTGAATTTTTTTAATAACGTATCATTTGAGCTCAGTGATAGTAAAACAGTAGAAATAAAAAGGAGGGGTGTTCTTTCTAATTTAGTATAAAATCTCCATGAATACGTACAAAGCCCTGACTTCTCCAAGGACTACATAATTTGTGTTCATTCCTTAAGAGTCTGCTTATCTATCTTCTGTCCTGCAGCTGCTTCCTCCTGAGATTTTCTAGTTTCTGTTTTCTATCTTTAACAGGTCTTCAATTAATAAACCAGATTACTAAATGTGAAATAGTTACAGGTAGATCTTACATTTTGTAGTGCCTGCACGGCCTCTTTAAGTTTGGAAATAAACTCGATTACCCATCTTCTGAAAGGACTCTTTCCTTGAATTAACCACCTTATAATCTGTAGGAAAAACACAACTATAATAATCAGGGAAACAAAGAGACCATATAATATTAATAAACTATTATAGGCATCTCACACATTCTTCCCACTTGTCTGTTTAAACAAATCAATACAAACGGAGAGATCTAGTAAAGGCTGAGATGAAAATCTAGTGCTTTATCTTTAGAGCAAGTCAAAACATAACAATTCAACTTTATTATGTGTAGCGTGGTTCATACAAATTGCATCCCAAAGGCTTTACAGAGGTAGATAATACTCTTCCAGAGGAAGATAATATTAATAATGGAGAAAACTGTCCACAGTCACATCCCTCTTTCAGTGGTGTAAACTGAAAGTACCACTACTTAAATCAATATATTTTACACTGATATAGAATTACTTAGAGATTAGAATAAGGCCCTGTTTAGGTAGCAGAGAAACTATGTATTTTCACTTGAGAATTGCAATGGAATGGTAAGTCAATGAGGCAGAGAGACACAGGAAGGCAGTTTTCAGATAGCATGAAACTTAAGTGAAGAAAGACAGCATAAAGAAGCAGCAAAGCAATATGGAAGAAGTATATCAATATTTTTAAATTCAAGAGGAAAAAATTGAATCTCTACATAAAACAATCACCATCACACTGTGGAACTCAAGGGGAGTTTTTCATTAACTTCAGAATTTCACCCCCTGTATCACAAACCAGGGACCTGTTGCTGGGGTACAGAGAGCGTTCACTCTCTGAGAAGCGAGAAAGGGTAAAGAAGTATTTCAGCTGAGATAATATACAATATTTCTTCAGTACATAATAACAACAGTAAGCTTCTCAATTCTGTGCGTTTTCTTTACCCAAAAAAGCAACAAAAATCAAAAAGTAGGTTTTTTTAATAATCTCTGAAGCAGCTGAGTTGTTTTAAAGGTCTGGAGGTTGAAATAGCAGTACCTTCTCCTACCAGCTAGCAGACTTCTTGCTAACACTCACATATTCCATTATGCAACCCTTGATTCTGATGTGGCCACCAGAATGCATCCATCAGACCAGATGCCTAATTCTGCTTCACCACATCCTATTTAGACATTCAAATACACATCATACAGAAAAAATATATTCCATAGTTACCTACAGAAGAGTATCAACATTTGTAAGTGTGTCCTGTTTCTACAGACGTGACACAAGTAAAATAAGTCTGTTTGACAAGTATAAGACGCAGCCTCATAAACAGGAGAGGGAAATTTAAGGATAATTCTTTTTTTTGGCAATGCTAACTTCTCCTCTCTTTAGGCAGTAGGTGTTTTTTAAATTCAGGTCAGATGATTCTTCCTATAGCCATTGGCTGAGGAAAAAAACATTATCAAATAACAATGAAGTTTTCCATAATTTATTTCCAGAAGTCCATGTTGCTTTTTCCAAGCTTTTTTCTTGTGATCTTGAAAGTACTTTCTTGTCCTTGTTCAAGGAGGAAAGGACACCGTAAAGGAGTCCTAAAAGTTAACAACTACCCAACATGCTTTTTGCACAGTATCTGCCATTCTAGCAGTGTGATGGGCCTGTCTCTGATGAGCCTGATTCTAAAAATTCTCAGCAGCATTCTCTTAAGAATGAATGCATTTGCGGGAGATCAATACTTTTGCTTGTTGGCCTTGCTGAACAGAAACCAATGCATGTGCAAAATCAGCTCAGCAGATGTGTTTGTGAAGACTACCAAGCCCCTACAAAGACAGAGAAAAGCCTAATTGGGCTGGCTATCTCTACAGCTCTAAGGCGTGCCATTAAGCATTGCACTTCACTTTGCTCACACACAGGCTGTGATACCTCAGGCTGCGCAGTGCTATGCTGTGTTATGTTTTAGCCCATTTATATTGCTCATGAGAAGTTAGGGGTAATGTAGCTATTAGATCTTTTACTCTTTGTCCACAATGGGGCATTAATCAAGTGAAGATGACAGCTATGTCCTGCTCAGAGAATTCTCCCGGCAGCCCCCAGGCACCTTGCAGAGAAATCATTAATGTATGACAAACCTTTGCCAACATTTGGCACCTCGATGTTGTTGCCTGGCCTGTTTTCTTATGTAGATGGTATTGTCAGCTTTCCTGATGGAGTTGGAGACGCTATTTAATTTCACTGCATAAGGGAGAGAGAAATCCATTAGCGTTCGTAGCCTGTCAGTGAAGATTGTGTCACTAGCTAGTATAAACTGCAAATGTGCCAGATTGCTCAGCAGAAACTGAAGTGGCAGGAGACTGCAGGTAATAGGGTCACATGAAATTTATCCTCTTTATTCCTCACAGAAAGCTGTTTCCCTTCAGGAAAAATCACAAAATGCACACACTTCTCCACCGCAGTCATTGAAAGCATAAGAAAAGGTTATACTGAAATAGAGCAAAAGTACAATGCTTGGGCTAGACGCTCAAAAGGAACTCAGGCACCAAACTACCTTTTTAAAAGCCAAAACGCCCAATATATCAAAATGTCAAAGGGGGCTGCTTCCCTCAGCACCTGCATTTCTGCTGCAAAACAGTGTAACAGCTAAGAACTGCCTTACATCAGGTCCTAGCAAAATTTGCAAAGCAGGTCTTTCCCTGCTAGAGCCACGCTAATAGACACACTGAGAGAACACCTGACGGTGGGTGAAGAACAGATTGTTTTGCCCAGCTTGTTTTGCTCATATGAGGTAAAATTCTCCATATACGCTATGAAGGATTTCAGCTGGGATCTTCTATTTTTTCAAGAGAGTTCTTGAATAATTGAGCAGCTGGGATCAGGGATAGGTGCTCCCTCTGTTTCTTCCCCAGTGAAACAATTCTGCTTTGCACAAAATTTCTGGGTATTCAATAGGCGGTGGTAGAAAAGAAAAATCAAGTGCATAGCTTGGCAGTAAAGGCATTCATGTGGGAGAGTCAGGCTCACACCCTTTGTCTGGTGATTATTCAGTTACAGAAAGTGAAGCAGTGGGACCAACTGACAGAGACCTGCCTTAAGAGTATATTAATAGTCCTGCTGTGAAAACTTTTTCCTGAGTGATGGGAAAGCACAAATCCCTACTGCAGATCTGCAAAGAGTAAACTGAGACCGATTTCTGTGTTCCAGGTGACTGTCCTGGCCACTGAAATACTTGGTAAAAGGCTCCAAGACCCTTTGATATTTTGAGAAAGAAATGACCTCACATAGGTTGCTAACCCTGTGATGATGTTCCTCGCTGTGAATCCTAAATGTGAGAGGCATTTTTCCAACCTCTGCTGGCTGATAATTCCCCTTGGGGATAATCTCACAGTACTTCCTTCAATTTCCTCAGCATTTCTCAAAACAGGCGTCTATCTGCTCCACATCTTGTCAGTCAATACCTAACCATGTTTGTGCATTTACAGACAGCCCAGACCATGCAGTCAGACCAATAACTATGTGCAATTTATCTCTTTCCACTGTGACCAACACCAGTTTAGCGCTTCTGGATCGCAGGCATTCTGAGTTGCACTTGCGTTTGAACGTCATACAAGACTTTCTAAATTCAAAGTGCTTAACCTGGGATTGGGAATTCCACTATGCATTAGGAAATCTAAAAGTTTGTCATTGTAGTGCTGAACTTTTATCCTCCAATTCTTCTTGCAAATTGAATTCTTAATATCTCATAAGGAAATTCTTGGCATTGCAAGACATGCTTCACTGGGTTCTTTCATAAATTATACATCTTTTTCCATAGGAGAAATATTTAGACTCCATAAAATGCAATTAAAGATGGGGTTATGATACTTTTATTATCTCACCATGAGCATTTCAAAAAGATTCTTCAGTGCGGAAAGCTGAATTTGACCCTTTTAGTGTAGGATACAGTATTTGATTATCTGATTACTCCAGCTTGCATACTTCTTTACCACTCCAGATTTCAAACTGTGATTGGAGAAGACCTATGGTAGTGGTTTAAAGTCAATCCACTAATGAAAATGTGAATATATGCATTCATTTAGTACCCTTTTACATATGTAAAATGACATTAGGATGAATACACACACACATAAGCTGTAGACATGGAATTTCACTGCCAGTGGACAGGAGTATAATTCTGTACTAATGACAAGTAGCCAATGCAAGTCACTGTCTACATAATGCATCTTACTAAAAACTCTGGCATGATGTATATACCTCCTGATAGATCAGTCCTGAGTCTTCTGCCTGAGATGTGGTCAGGGACAGCCTCTCCTCAGCAAACATTGCACAGAACTCCTTTGTTCTGCTGGAGAAACCCCAGTGTGATGATCCAAAACTGCTTAATAGCAGATGTTTCAACTTACACTATCAATACACAGCTTAAGGCGCAAAAGACTCACTTTCAATGTTTTCTTTTGCTCACATTTCTTTCTCAGCTATTCATTTTCATACTCTTTAGATGAGTTCTCTACCATCTCCTAAATTTGAGTCCTAGTTTTATTGAGGTTAATCTCTTCAGTCTTCTCTGAGAGTTCAGAAATGTTCTTTTCGGTCACAACAAAGTTTCCTTTTTCCAACAAAAACAAAATGAGCCTCTTCCCCCTCTTTCTGTGTATAATTTTTAATTCCTAATTCTGAAAGTAGGATTAGTAGTCCCTTTTTGTTATGGGCTGACCAATGATTAGTACATTGGAAAGTGAAAGAGATCCAAATTCTGATTTTACTCTCCATTCAACTGGCGCCCCTTTATTTAATTTGAGTTCTTCATTTGTTTGTCCATGTACAAAAATACCTGTTCTGGAGAGATGAGTGTAAGTCTTCCCCTACTGTAATCTTGTCCAGATGAATAGTCACTCAAACTATCCTTAAATCCCCATGTGATATAAAAGACTGAGCATACATGATGATCTGATGATGAATATTCATCTATGATTCTATGTCATGATGATGACAGACATTTTTTGCATAAAGTTTAGCAGTTAGAAACACCAGGAGGTTAATGACATAGATTCTAGACACAGCTCTGTCTGAGAGAAACCTTTAGGGCTTGTGTATCAACAATTATCAGATCAAGATGATTTGATGAACTCCTTTAAAAAAACGCAGTCCCTGTATAGTCAGAAATCCAAGAATCATGAGACCACAAAGAAGAAGGGAATTAGGACATTATTTGGGAATGATGTGTATACATAGAATTTGTAGCTGCACTTCCTAGATGGTTCATTGCATTTTTTTCTGTTAAACCATCTGTTTTATCCATCACTGGATAAAAGAAAAACAACCTTAAAGGGGATATAAAATATCCCCTAGAAGAACCAACATGAAGAAAGCAAAAGATATAACAAACATGTCATGTAAAAGAATTAGGAGAACATAATATAGCTGTCTAGATGCAGATCACTGTTGCATGGCTGAAATTCCTGTTTTAAAGAAGAAAGGAAGAAACCTGTTTTAATAGACTTCTTTCTGCTTACACGGGATAATGGGATAAATTAAAGAAGAATGAACAGAAATAAGAATCTTGGCATATTGTGTGTATTAGGAACAAGATCTAATACGATATTCTCTGTCTGCCAAATTACAATACAGTCCTATTATTTTCTTTTTGTTAGGGGGAGAAGGTCTGGAATGACAGTGTTCTGGGGAGCAGATGAGAATGCAGGAGACTCTTAACCTTGAAACTTCCGAATAATTTGCTTTTCACTCTTGGCTGCTCAACATCAATGCAGTACAATTATGAAGATGTAAACACCACAAGGGCATATGGCACACAGCCTGTCACAATGAGTTAAACTTGACTACCCGATTCCCTGAGCAACCATGGAGAGAGAATGAGCCGCCTCATCAGGAATTCAACTGTGTCAGTTTAGGGGGAGGTGAGGATGGGAGGAGTTGATCCGTCAAGCTCAGACATGACCCAAACTAACCTTCTGTTTTCTACTTTCATACAGGCAGTAGAAGCAGATCATAAACGGACCCGTCGAGTCCACTGTCAGATGACCTCTGCTAAGACAGAACCTGGAAAATATTTCAACCTGTACCTAAATACTCTTAAAATACTTTTTTTTTCCCCCCAGCGCAAATGCTGCAATTTGCTTGGTTTAAATGGCTATCAATCACACAAAGAGGCAAAGTGGCTGGAGAATGGAGCATTTAATTATTTTGTTTTCACACCATTAGCAAATTTTAGTCGAGGTATACTGCAAGTTTGATGGACCACTAAACTGTGTGCATTCAGAGTCCTTCATTATCATATTAACCTTGGTCTTCCTTTTTCCCTGACATAAGACTTAAAGATTTTTAACTGAGAGAGTAGATGCTACTGATTAGTAAATTAAATATGGACTTTAAGTGATATTTCCATATTGTTATAATTTAAAAATCCATGCAGTGAGCACTTTGCTAACCAGTACTAGAGATTTTGGGCAATTCTTTCAGTCTAGTTCTTAATTAATTAGCAAATATGTTATGTTTTCAAATACCTGTGAGAAATAGGGCCTTTCTTACCACATTTGGAAAGAACTAATTCTCATCTCATTTAATGGTAGTGCCATGTCAAGGGACTTCATTGACATCATTAAGGACTCATCAAGTACAGTGTTATGAAAATAGGACATTAGCAAAAACAGAAAACCTGCTGGGGGGATTATATAATATTTTCATTACTGTTTTTCCAATGCTTTTTCCCATCCAGACTGTTTCAGCCTAGCATACATGCCCTCCTTCTTTCTTTCTCCGTTTGTCTCTTTCTCTTTGTACATGCCTCTACATATATTGTCAGCCTGTACATATATTGTCAGCATATACATAACCTGTCTACCCATAGCTTAAAATTACTATATTGTTTGAGCTATCCAACCCACAAAACAACATTAAATCTTTTAGAAACATGCCATTCAAATACACAGTCATATAGTAAGCATCTTTGTAAAGTAAGAGGAAATTTTATGTTGCATCTACTGTTAAAGTTGCTCTGATATTTACCTTGACTTATCATGTAAAGCAGTATTTTAAACTATAATGATCAAAATTCAGCCATAATTTCTGAATAGAAGGGTACTTACTTACTTAGTTTAATAATTTTCTAGATAATCAAACTGTTGTTTGGAGATATTTAAGAGGTGACAAAATATCACATGAAAGTTTCTCAAAATAGCAGGTAATCATACTTAAGGAGGACTGTGTTTCTCCATAAATTAACAGGAGTTGGATTTATTGCATTTTGTAGTACTGTCTGCAACTGAACTCTGCATCTGTTCCAAGAATGAAAAGCAAGTGGTGCTAGTGAGGATGAATATGGAATGCAATAAAGGTAGGAAAAAAGAGAAGGGAAAGGGCAGGAAAGGAAAGGGCAGGAAAGGAAAGGGCAGGAAAGGGCA
>VYZM01015765.1:120473-131878 GCA_013398915.1 Dromas ardeola | reverse complement strand
CATTACTGTAAGAAAATAATAGCAGAGAAACAGAAATGAACCAGCTGAGTAGTTCTACTTTGGTTTTCCTTGACTGACCTATTCATAGATATTTTCTGAAGAAAAAAAAGTTGTTATAGTGAATTGTGACAATTGTCTGTTATATTGTCATCATTACTGCAATTAGAATATGTGGCATATTTTCTGTCAAAGTGAAGTTTCATCACCAAAAAGACTGAGTTGTTTATATGAAATGTTATCTCAGACATATTGGGCCCATCAAGTTTATGTTCACTGCTGTGTAGATTTCCAAAGAGACAGTTTTCCATCCTGGTAGTCCAGGCGAAGAAGTTTGATCTCTGTGCCAAGGTACAATGTTTCTAAGGTCACTGGATCTGGAATGGAGCCAAGAGGCAGAGGGAGAAGGAAGCCAAGGGTCCCCTATAGATACACAGATACAACAGAACAAGTTGCCAAATGGGTCTGCAGTAAATCTAGGGATTGTGGAAATGTCGGAAATCCAAGTCTGAGTGGTTCATGTGGCTGCCTTTTCATTGCATGTATGGTGACAGCAGAGAAGAGCAGGGAAGAAGGGACTGCTGATGCACAGTGAAATTGGCCTGTTACTTTCAAAGCATATCAACCATGAGACTGAAGAGAAAACCAGCTTTACCAAAAAGCTATAGAGCCTGGGGAGCCCGTTACCTCCCAGAAACTTGCAGTTCTGATGGGTTTATGCAAGTTTTTATTAATCTTTGTATTCATGAGGAACTATAATTTTGGAGCTTTCATCCTGTGGGGACTAACATGAGGTATTGAAAACCAATAAACAAACCCCTCCCCTTTATCTTTAATGAACTGGAAGTTCCGCCTTTTAGCCAGCTATAATTATGGTTGTTATATGGCTACGACAGTTCTGCTAAATTTCGTTTATCGACCCCAGGTATCTTCCCTATAAAGGCAGGCAAGTGGAGACTTAAATAAAAGGTTATTTACCAGAAAATTACTGCTGTTCAGTGACACAAAACCAACTTCAAGGCAATGGTCAGAAAAACGTATGTAAATTTTATCATTACAGATTATTTTTTTAACCACGATACTTTGCATAGATACATTTCTTGTAGCACACTGAATCGCAGATATACATGGAACAAAACTAAAATTTAGCTTCTGAATTCAGTGACAATTTTCTAAATGGCCTCTCTTCCAGATATGATGTACTAACAACTAACTCTGCCCTTCTCTGTGCATTGCTGGTATGCTGTTATTTTTTTAAACACTTCCTTTGGTACTGCTACCTCCAGCACTGGCCTCCCTTGGTCACGAACAGATGAGCACAGTGGAAATATGACACAGACATTACTAATGTACCATTTTACAGAGCCTGTGGAGGTTGAATCATTATTTATAAATACTTAGTGAAACCAAAATTAAGCGCATTTTTAGGAAGTCTTCCTTTTCCTGAACATCGACCGTTTCAGGCTTTAATGGAAAGAATTTCCTTCATTGGTTTTCTAATGCAGAAGTGATCGATGTTTTTTCAATTCTTATCAATGGGACAGTAAGGACACTCACTCTTTTCTGTCATAAAGAAACACGTGCAATCACTTGCATTTAATATTTACTTATGTTGAATGCATTTTTTTATTCACAGCCCATAACATGTAATAGGGTGCTGGGCATTATCAGAGTGTGATTTTACTCTTATTTTAGGCTTGTCATTATTTTCTGGAATGGTGTGCTTTGATGTTTCCCAGCCAAAGCCTCCTCTATGTAATTGCATTACAATTCTTACAGAGTCAATCAGCAAATTACACAAAAGGATTTCATAACAACAGTTACAAAAGTTTATAAAAATATTGGTGAAAGAAATATAAGCAAACCACACTTTGTCTACTAATCTCAAAATAATATAATCTAAATCTCCAGCTCTTTCCAGCTGGTCCATCACTGGTCAGCTCAGCTAAACACTTTGTCCAGGAATTTGATATACTCCATATCTCATATTCAAAGGAAAGAACAAGCTGGACTACAAATCAGCTTTTATATCCCATCATATCCTTATCACCACTCCACTTCCTTGGGGTTTAACATATTTTAAAATTCTCCCTTCCCTACCAGAATTATCAGCCTTCAACCTATTTGCAGTTCTTTAGGCTTATCTTGTTGTTTGTTTTTCTATCACTTTCATCACTTGTATGTGCAACTACATCCATCTTTGTGTCTTTTGTGGTCACACCATTCACATGCTTATGTAAAATGCTCGCACACTCTGCCTAACTGTGCCATCACTGTGTTACAAAATAGAGAAAGGGGCAACCTCACTGATAACTTGTTCGGAAAATGAAGACGTTGAAGTAGTGATAATTGTAAAAGAGGGCATCTCAGTGCAGTATGAACTGTAGTGTAAAACTAGAACAGCAGAGAATTAAATCTTTGCTTTGGTCACAGTTTCTAGGGAAATAAATTGCACTGTCTTTAATAACAGTGACCAGATAGTGCATGGCACTATATGTAGTTAAGATAAAATCAGCAATAATCAAATAATCTAAAACCAGATTATATGGGAAAGTAAATCATATTGTTCACAGTAAGTATTTGACCTGGTAATTGGTAGATATTTCAAAGTAATTTACCATTAGTGACTCATACCACTTATTCTAATAATTCATTCAATAACAAGTATGGAACTTTTAAGAAAAATAATATATTCAGCTTTTAGTTGCAGACATTTCACATATAAATTAATGGCTTAATCTTCCAGAGTGACTGTTGCAGTGAAAGTGAGAGGATGTTTTCTGCTTTAAAAAAAATATTCATTTTTACTCAGAAATCTACCTGAGGAATAAATTGATATACCCAGATGGCTTTAAATACAACTTTGTTAGTTAGACTTTTACCATAATAAATTTGGTTAATATTGTCATTTGGAAAACAGGAAGACTTAAACTGTAATTCTGAGAGCATTGCACCTCCTTTTTTTAAAAAAAAAAAAAAACAACACGGTATTTTGTCTGTTCAATGTGAGAAAAGAGGGTATAACATATTTATAATGTATAAAATTCAAACCATAAACTGTTTTAAGTGGCACAGAGTTGCACCATTCTAGAAGACCAGAAGTAAGCAATGCATTTTTAGTATCTTGTGTTCTTTGATGATAACCTCTATATTTCAATTTTTAAGCTTTATTTTTACGCTTGCCTCCCTCCCCCATGCCAAAGGGAGCAAAGAGTACCCTTAAGGTACATAAGAAACCACAAAAACATATTCAGTATTGGTGTAATTTAAAAAAAATCTGTACATGGTTCCAACAGAGCAGCTCCCAAGCCAGAACTTGACTGGTATATATTTAACATACCTAATGAAATATAATGCGGTCATGTTATTTTTACTGAAGTAACGGTGCACTGCTCAATTCCAATGCCTTTCTGGCAAATCCATTCTGCTGCTTGTATGAAAGATGTTAGTATAACGTCTTCTAATGTCTATTCCTAATTTACTAATTTTAACACATCCCTTCTAGTTCTAACGTGCAGCAGACCATCCAGTCCAATTTTAAAATAAACTCTAACCAGTTTAAATGATTCAGTGAGGTAATCTTTTAATCATCAGGAGCTATTCCTGGCATAGGATTAAAAGTCAAAACCCCCAATGCCAGTTAGAATAAAAATGTGTAATCAGAGCAAAAGTATAATGTTGAAGTTCAGACCGCTTTGGGATGACCTCATAGTTATGATATCTTGCTTGCACCCTTAGTGGAAAAAATCAAAGGGAAGAACCTTTGTATTTCATAGGACAGATAGCACTTGCACTGGATACTGTCACAGTGGAGTGACAGCTCTTCCTCTGCAGTTGTCAGGATCTAATTATACTGCCTGGGCCCAGAACAAGAAATTGCACAGTTGTGTGGAATGAACCTCATGTAGACCTGAAGACCCATGTGCATACCAAGGAGTGGTCACTGAAATTTTCTAATGGTATTGGAACAGGGATAAGGTAAAAAGAATGTCTCTGGGTGCAGTTATTATTATCACTGACTTCAGAAGTGTCAAATCATAATGTGCCTAAACTGTCATGGTACGAGCTGACCAGCTGACTTAGACCAATGGTCAAAGAATCTTGCAGTACTCTCAAGTCATGTTCCTAAAGGGAAATATTTTGTACCGTGCAATTGTAATGGAACGTATATGAAGAGTGCGCAATGGGAAGACAAAGATCAGAGCCAGAGACTCCCTGCTTTTCAGAGCAATCACTGAGCTGTAGGATGTAATAAGGTTCCTTATTCTTTATTTCCTCTCTGACACTCACACACTGCACAGATTGAAATGGAGAAATCATAAGGCCCTTTGCACTTTTTTTAATCAGGTAGGCAGACCACACTTTTCTTTAAAACAGAAATCATGAATCTAAGCTCCAGAGGTTAAGGACTTTTTTCTGGTTTGTTGGATCAATAAACATATGTTAACCAGCAGGAGGCAAAAGATCACCTTTTTCCAGAAGGACTCATCAGCTTAGACATCAATGTGTATTAATGTTGCTATATGGCTTTGAGATTGAAACTGTTGTCATGTCTAATCAGCTTGAAATGAAGGCAGGGGAGTTCACATCAATATACTTGCATATCCTAATATTAAACAGAGGAGTCTGAATCCAGACAGCCATCTCTTGTGTAAGGAGGGGGAAAAAAAGAAGGGTATTCTTTGGTTTTCTTTGAAGTAAACTTGCACAAGTAAAAGGTGCTATGTCTTTTCTGTGTATAATTTCTACACTTAAGTAAGAATTTTTCTCAGTAGTCCTGGTGGACTTACAGATAGAGCTATCGTTTTTTAGTTTAAACTTTATTAATTTGGGGTTCTATCATAATTTTTAAACAGCTGACTTTAAGATTAATCAGATACTTCAGTTTTCTTTCCTCTAGAGGAGCCTGCTACAGATTTCTCACGAAGAAATCTTTGCTATGTATAGTATTTTAATAGCTCCTATTACTTGACCAAATGCTTTATTTGAAAGGGCTGTGTGTTTTTAAACATCAAGAAATCTAGGAGCAAATGGCCTTTCTACAGTTTCTGGATTGATTACAAATATTTTATTATCTACAGGGTCCTTCACCTTTTTGCCAGGAAGCTCTTGCTTTCTTCTTATCTTTATTTAAATCTTAAAAACCAAACCCATACATGTGAATATATTCCTGCTCTTAGGCTTACAAAGATGTGTATCAGTGTTCCCAGGGAGAAAGCACAGGAGAACTAAAAGTTTATTACCGCAAAAGCATTATAAATGCTAATGACTATTGCCCAGTCTCTCTCTAGTCCAGCTATTTCATGCAATGAAGGTTGTCTTCTTCTGTAAATATAGTCAGACACAAACAAAATTGCCAAACTAGTGATGGTTTATGTCAATGCTTTGAATTTGCTCCTGTCACTGTTCACTAACAATGTAACAGTAGCTGAGATCAGATGCTCAAATAAACAAGTGGCAAAGAACAGCTCATATGTTATTTCAGACCTGATTAGTTTACATTTATCTTCTTGCTAAAATCCTTTGGGCTTCATCTGCTTATATCTAATTAAAGAAAAAGGAACTGACTGAGAGAATGAGGCTTTGGGAGGTGATATGGTTTAAAATCATAACATATTACTTAGCTAAGATTAATTCACTTTTCCTGAGGCCTTTTACATTACAGGCCAAGCTTCTCTCAAAACTTGTCTCTAGTTTTCAAAAAATGACCCAGTGTGTTATTGAAATTCATCATGCTTCTTCATGTTTATGGTTATCTCACTATCAAATTTTATCTAGCTAAAGATGCCAGTTTCAAATCACAAATAACTTTCCTCTAGTTTTTGAAACACTCTATATTTACAAGAATGCTCAGGCAATACTGAAAACACGGTGATAAACTTATTTTATCTGAATTTTAATACAGTTCATCACAGCTTAATTTACAAAAGAAACCATTAATTACCTTGAGACCTAAGTAACTTAATTTTCAGATTCTAAGCAATCATATTGTGTATTTAATTAAAATAGTATACAATTAATCAGTAACTTGAAATATAATGCTTTATAGAGTCACAAGATTCTGTCTAAAATTCCACAGTAAATTAAAAAGCTCTTGAAACTAGATAGCCGTTTTACCTGAAGAGATCTCAGTTTAACATACTGCTTTTCAGATGAGTAGTTTCAATTTTCATTATGATTTTCAATATTTTGATTAGGATTAAGGAGCCAGGTCCAGACTTAGCCACTGGCATATAGTGGGGCCACTGCACTGATTTGATTGCAGGAATTAACCTAACTATAGGAAGTTCATCATCATTTTGGTCCTCATATTCAGAAATTTTGAAGTATTTAAAAAGTAGCCTGTTGTCTTTCATTGTTATCACTCCTTTCAATGCTGTAATGATTGAAGGTTAGAGCATTTCCAATCTATTTTTTATGTAGACTGTTTTTAATTTGCATATAATTTTTTAATTTTAGAAGAGGGACTATTGCTGGTTTTGGGATCCATACATTATTTAATGCTTCCTTATTTAACTTGTTTCTAGTTGGAATTTGTTTTGCCTTTGGTCACACATATCTTTATCTTGAGCTGGGGAATTAGATACATACATTATCCCTTTGCTGCATCCATAGTTTGCGTGGTTTGATACAATGTGAAGTGGGGAATCTGTTAGCAAGCAGTCACTCCTGACGAATATTTTCCTTTATTATGAGAAAAACCATATTTTGTATTGGTTTTATTTTCCATGTATGAACACCTTCTTTTCTTTTGGTGATAAGTTCTAGTTTATCTATTAATATTTCTCCTGCCAAAATTCTTTCTATGTGATTTATAAAGGTTGTCATGCCCATATTAACAAAGTTTACTTTGGTCTATAGAAGTAAGTATGTGTTACTGGTTTAGTGGCAGTTAAGCATAACTAAAAAGAGCATATAATTTCTTGTTATTTTTGAGATTCTTTAGACAATGCAGAAGAATAAGCAATTTCAAACTCCATTCTCAGCTTGTTTACTCAGGCAGCAATATGAATTCTTGTTGTAATAATATTTTTGTAAGAGATGCATTTCCTTTTTGAGTATGCGGAGTTCAAAAAGGAAGCTTCTGTGAAAGAAATTCTGTGCAGTAAATGACAGTTTCTGCATACAGAAATTCCTTTACAAACATTGCTGAGTAATAGACCGTAATAGGTGAAGGGACTATGTCTTTATTCCCTTCTACTATGAATTATAATAGAAATAAGTTCTTAAGATGTAATATCTGGGTGTAATTATGATGTTTTCAACATCAAATATACCATTAGTGTACTGAGTTTTATTGATTTAGCATTTCCAGCTATGGAAAATCTAAACGATACATTAACTTTTATTTATCTTAATGTTCTGCATTCTCTACAGTAACATTTTTCTCTAGTCAAATCATAGATTGAATATAATTTAACATTAATTTATACAGAACTGTCCTAGGTCAAGAATAACATAGGACACTCTTAAGACAAAGCGTTTGATTGAAAGACAAAAGGAATAAAATTTAAACAACAAGCTATAAAATCAGAAGGGTTCTGGATAGCAGAAAGGTGTAAGAGCACTGGGCATACAAACTCAGGGCTAAAGAATAATGGCTGAGATGCGTAAGGAAAGCAGCTTTAGCAAAGAGACCATACTTCCACAAGCATCAAACTTCACTATCTTGCCAAAGCAAGACAAACCATGAATTGTTAGTAAATGGTTGTAAATCTTCTTATATTCTTCCTGGCCAGATGTTTACCTGAAATAAAAGACTTTGATGTCCTACTTCTGATTGTTTCCACATTCTTTCTGCATTTCAAAGAGCTAGAAAAAAAATTGTTTTTATCTCCTTCTTCTTTCCCTATAACCTCCCAGCAATTCATCCTAATATATTCAGCAATGTTTCCATGAAAAACAACAGGTATCATTTCATATAATCATAGAATCATAGATTCTATGAAGGCATGCAAAACATACCTTCTTTTTTGTTAGTTAGTATGCTTTGTTTTAAATAAAACCACTTCATCATAGATCTTTTCCTCTCTTTCCCATCTGAAAGTGTCTCAGTGTGGATAATCAGGGGATGGAAGAGTAATTTCAAATTCTAACTGTGTAGAAATTTGAAAAAAAAAGAAAACGCTTTTGCCTATATCATTTAATAAAATAAATCCTTTAGCCCCTTCAATTGTTTTCTTATCATAAATGAAAAGGCTTGTGTTCAGGAAAGTTCATCTGGCTTACATCTCTACATCAGGGGAAGCCTGTTTGAAATGTAGTATCAGGTTTCTGGAGCCACTTGAGTTGCCTTAGGACAAAAGATTTCTGTAATCCAAATGATCTCAAAAAAGGTAGTGTTATACATAAGCTAAATAATGGATTACTTCAAGTTTGACAGCAATACGACAAACCATTATTTGGAGTGCTCTGAGGTGTGCCAAAGTGTCCTTTGTTTTCCTTTAGTTTTCCTAATGTAACACAGCTATTAGCAGAATTAACATTTCTAAAGTCATAGTTTTAAAGCCTCTTGTCAGGTAGCATGAGAAAGGACACAAGTCCTGCAGAAACGGACAGTTCTCTTTTACAAGTGTACCCATACACTTGTTTAAGTACCCTGCTTCCTTCTAGCTCTGTTACATCAGCTGCATTTACATCATCTCCCCACGTATCAGTTATTTAATGATTGTTGTTGACATTCTCTGCCATCCCCTAATTCAGTATTTAAATTCCTAGCTCTAAATGTGGTACTTTCAGTAGTATCAGCAGAGCCAAAGAGAAGCCAAAACAAAACAAACAAAACAAATCCTGCAAGATTCAATTAGTTTTCTCCCAAATGCTGCACTTCCTCTCACACACTGTTAAAAATCTGCTCAGTTCATTGAGTATAACTAGCACTGTCTTGTCGAAGACAAAGGTAAGATGCAGTTATGCAGAAACTGTATGCTCTGCTACATAGGATTGCATGGGTCATTTCTTACCCGTATGTATTCTTTCAGCACCTGGGGAAACTGTGAAAGAATAAACCGTATAGGCTACAGCCTAGGATGACAGAATGTTAAAAACAGGGATTGTTTTCAAAGAAAGAGGAGGAAAAAACCGAAGATCTAGTTTCAATCTGTGGGAGCCAGGAACTACAAGCACCTCCAATAAATAAAAGAAAGGCTGAAGCGATTGTCATTTCATTGATTGGAAACACAGCTAAACCACACTGCTGGCTTGTATTGATTTCTTAAGGAAGTACCACTCAAAATTGTCTGTAGGTGGCACAATGTCTTCTTTTCTCCTGCCTATGTAACAACTGGAGAGACCTGCAAAGTTACATAGCTTTCTCTACAAGATAAAAAAATGAATTAGTCATTCTTAGGTAAAACTCCAGGATTTTAATTTGTGTGTGTTCGTGTGTGTGCACATGCGTGCATGCATGCTTCAATGAGATATCCACAAGAAACTGGGCAGTTAACTCTTTAAAATTAAGGAGGGCAAGGGTCTAAGGACCATTTGAAATGCCCAGTTGAAGTCTTCAAGAGTATTAAAGGTATACAAATAAATACCCTTTCAAACATGGCTCATAATTCTTTTACTGTTGAAATATTTCTAGCTTGTAGTTTTCTTTAAATAGAGTTGGGGATCTTTTGTTTGTCTGGTGATTCTGTTGAGTTGAAAAATGTATCGCATGGTTTTATCACACAGCTCATGTCCCAGTTAGATGCTGTTGATGAAAGTGAAATAAAATGTATTTAAAATAAAATAAAAAATGTTTTAAATCCCAGCTGACTGCTAGAGGAATGACCATCAGCCTGAAAAACAAGCAACCATATTACAAATAAATAGTTTTAAAAAAAATTAAATGCCCAGATTATGACTTTATGGGTAAGAAGTTTATTTTCGAACCAATATCTCACTGAGTTTATATATTTGAATAAAAGCAAGTATTGACAGTTTGGCAACTCAGGAGCACAGAGGAGACAAGAAGGCTTCCAAACTCCTCCAGAGCTAGGATGCCTATGGGTACTGAGAAGCTTGTTGAAGAGAATATATCCTCCTGAATACATCTCCATAATCTCACTTTGATGGTATTAAGTATGGCTGGTTTGGATTGCTTAAAAAAATTCTCTGCCAACATTCTGTTTGCATATATCTCAAATCTAAGGAATATTAAAGATGTATGGGCATAAGTTTGTTCTCTAGCCTGAAATCAGAGCCAGAATCCAAATGCCACGAATTAGGGGGCTTTTTTACCTAGCTCCAATTAATCATAGGCAACTGCTTATGTCCTGCTGAAATCTATATTTATGCCACCCTAAAAGAAGACCTGTAAGAAAGCTACCTCCCACTTACCTTCCATCTGCAGAACCATAATGCAGATACTGAAAGCTGTCTCCCGTGAGACCCATTGACTTTACTTGCAGGCTCAGCTCATTAAAAATTCAGTAATAACTTTGGCTATTACTGTTTGGCTTGACATGAGGGCAAAGTATGACGCTGTTTCCAGCATCGATACTCATGAATTAGTTGAGGGAAGAGAGTCTTAAGTCTATAAACCATGATGACACCAGCTAAAGCTCCACAAGCAGAATGAGTCTGGTTGTTGGGGAGATCATAAGACCAGAAACAGAGATTTCCCAGCAGACTACTAAGATCTGAGAATTCAAAGATTAAACAGAACTTATGTGGCAGATGGTCAGAGACTGTTACTCGCTTCTCGCTACCTTGCCTAGGAAGAGAGGAATTGCCACTGGACAGCAACTGGGAACCATCATTGCTTTTATTTTTTAACAATAACCAGATAATAGCTGGCCAAAGAAATCCTTCTTTATCAAATTGCCTAGACTGATAAAAGATTATTCTAACTCTAACTATTAGACTGCAGGCCACTGTGCTTGCTAAATCTCAATGTTTGGCAATGTCATGAGTAAGAAGCTCTAAAAAAACCACAAGTCCTTTTAAATTAATATAAATTCTGAAAAGTTTCTGTAAAGAATGACCAGGAATGTACTGATGAATACTTTACTTTGATCTGCAGTTTATATGGAAAACAGTTTTTTTAATCATTGTATATTGTCTGTGTATGATCATATGTTAACATATTTCAGTTGTGCTATTTTTCATCTGATTCTGTGTTTAAAGTAAATCTCAGAATATGCCCTTGTATTTAGTGCTAATTAGGGCTAACATGATTTTTTTCCCTTGCTCTGAAAACATGTTTTTCTTATAAACGATTTTGCTTGTTTGCTCGAAGGAAGTCCTAGACTTCCCAGATATGTGTAAAGCTGACATTTTCATGATAAGGCAGGAAGTCAGTTTGATGATTTTCAGTGATTAATTTTCAACCTACCAAATTCAATTTCCTGCTTTCAGCAAGTTTGCATTTATTGAATGTTAATAGCTGAAACATTCTAAACAAAGTAGGATTGGTTCAGGAT